>CM038796.1:184625477-184719414 GCA_021764765.1 Vicia sativa | reverse complement strand
TTGTTGAATCTGCGGCGTAGTCCTTGCCAAATACGCTTTATTGTCTTGTCAAATTGACATGCATATGACATTCATTCATTAATCATACATAATTGCATCATTAATGCATTCTTACTTCTCAATGTTTGCTTCAATATCACTTGTTTAGGTTGCATTTATTCCGAAAACAAGTAAAATTGTATCTCATCTCTCTAGTAGATGTCACCTTTAAGCGGAAAGAACACATTCTTTCTCCAATTCCCCAATTGAGTTTGTTCTCATGGATCAAAATCTTGTTTGTTGTGTCTTTCCAATTCAATTCATGGATAAGCCTCGTCTCCAAACAAATTCAGTCTAGATTTCACAAACAAAATCTACCTACAATAATAACCTAACCTATCATCCGAGCCGCTTATTTCCTTTTCATCTTGGACTTATCATAAAATTATTGTTCTTCCTAACAAGTCCAATCATGTAAGTTCGAAATCTTGTCTTTCTCTCAGAAACATGTATTTTACAATCAAAATGCCTGCATCTTCTAAAAAAAAGATCCCCGACACGATTATAACTATGAAAATAGAAAACTCATTTGATATTTGTTTCCATCACTGTCTGTTATTCACAAGGCTGAATAATTAGTAAAAATTTCTCAAGAATTACCTTGTTATAGTTATAACTGCGATAATTGGTAATATCTTGAACTCGTACCATTGACCATCGCAAGGTTGATAATCAGTAAATGAGTCTTCATTCCAAATTACCATAAATTATCACCAGGATGATAATTGGTAATATCATCTTTGCTTACCTTGAACATTGTCACAAGGATAACAGAAGGTAATCTCCTTGTTTCCCAAAGCAGATATTCACTTCCTTTGTGAAGTTATTTTCCCGATGGAAACATATACTTGTTTCCCAAACATGATTCTCCTTTCTTAAGCAGTTGAGACGTCCTCACAAATGTTTTTCCCCATCATGTCACTCTTTAGTGTTGGGTAAATTTATAATCACTTTGCATCATTCGCACTTTTGGTATCTTAGGTCCAAATTTGTATTTTGATATTAAGTCTCTTCACACCTATCGAGATGAAGATTTTCATCTTCATATCTCGATTAAAGAAACTTAAATAGGGACATCTGTCATACCCAATTTTTGACCTAATATACCATCTCATATCATTCACATATGCATCATTGCATCACTAACAATTTCAAAGAAGATAGATCGTGTGTGTGCTCCTTGAGCCAAATTAAGGTTTGATAAAAATATTTCATCTGTTCAAGATGTGATCAATTAGGGTTTGAGTCTTCTCACCTCAAATGATCTATTTTCATCAATCATCAAAATTTGATCTTTAAATTCCAATCATTTCCTCAAGTTCTATCTTGAATAGACCAATTAGGGTTTTGATTGAGGATGGTGTCTCATTGACTTTCGATTAATGAATGACCTAATTTCTTTGAGAATGATCTCAAAATCATAAATGTAATATCTTGACCTAATTTCTTGATTCAAAACATCTCAAAAGCCGTAATTGATCATCAGAGAAATTCTGAATCATCTGACAAAAAAGTCAACTACTCAGATTAGTCAAACTTTGACTTTTGGTCAAATTTTTGAAATTCAAACTTTTTTCAATCATCAAAGCATTTCAAATATTCCATCATGATCATAAAAAATCAAAATGTGTGGAAAAGTCCACAAAAAGTCAAAACTTGAAAATTTTCTAACACTTAGAAAAATTTCCTGGTGTTTTAAACACTTTTTCACCATTTTCATGGCCATTTTTCACCTAGATCCATTTTGATTTAAGAAAAATTCAAAACATGAAAGTTGTAGATATTATTCCAAGATTTCCAAAATCTCCAAGAACTTGCAATAACATTTTGTGTAGCTAGGGTTTTGGAATTGAAACTTAGAGGTCCATAATCATAATTTTCAAGCCATTTCTTCAAAATTTTCAAGTCTTTTTGCAATTTCTTCCTTCTAGAAGCCTTGTCACCAAAAGAGATAGGATTTAAGAGAGAAATATCTGATGATCTTGGCTTATGGGAGGATAAGATCACTTGAGATTTTTAACCATGGTTTAGAAATTAACCATGTGCATTTATGGCAAGATTCCATTCTTACCACTTAAGGCAACCTGCACAAATCTTCCAATCCTACCCTTGCCTTGCTCTTCAGACCTCTTGGCCTATAAATAGAATTCACTTATCACTTATAAATCACACCAAAGAAATCCTAAACAAGCTTTCTCACTTCTTTCTTCTTCCCAAGTTTCAAAGTTCCAAAATGTGAGAATTTGCAAATCTCCAAACCTTGTAATTTCGATAAATCTTTGGCTTCAAACTCTCTAAACATCCTTAAGAAGTTGTTAGAATCATCAAGCCATCACAAAAATAAGCCAAACTCATAATTTTCTCCAAACTCCATAAACTTACATTTTAAGCCTTAACTTGTCATCTCTCAATCCAATCGTGAGTTTCACTTTCTAATCAGTCAAACATCATCTATATACCATATAAAAGTGATCCATAGAATCAAACCACTTATGTAAAGCCAGAATCACCATCTCCATGTTTAACTTGCTCGAGCTGTAGTAGGGGTCGGTTTGGAAGTTCCAGAAGGTTTCAATCCAAGCTAAGCACATCAACACCTTCCATAAGGTCCAGTGAAGCTATCTAGATTACCAAACCAGATCTGTAACACCTCCAAGAAAGAATTCGATTTCAACTTGAAGAGGTAAGTGCTCGAACTTTGAACTCTATGATTCTTCCATTCCAATTCAAATATTGCTTAGCCATCTTGTTCTTGCACTCATACTGAATGATAACCCTTAATCAATTGCATAAATTATTGTCCAAACCCCATTTCATGATCAAATTCATAAACTACAGTTCATCTGTTTTTTTACAAAATTTATCTTCTTAAGTTTAAAATAAATGCAACTAATCACTATCATCGTGTTCCTGAGTTCAAAACGAGCAAGTTTGATCTTTACATCTTTTAATTTCATCAAGAAATGAAAGAGATATGAATCAATGAAGATTGGAGGAAGAAGATGAAGTTACACGCGGTTTTTGATTTTTCTCAAAAATTCAAATTTTCGTTTTGTAATATAATTAAATGAAGTTAGTTTAATGAACGGATGTATAGACACCCCAATGGTAGAGCGTGCGTCTTTCATGTCATTCCTTGCCCAAGGTCTGGGGGTTCGAACCCCACCCAGACTTCTTTTTTTCCAGTTTTCAAAACCTTCATTTTTCAAACCATTTTCACTAACTTTTTTCAAATATAATCAAATCCACGCCTTGTTCTTACAAACCACGTGTGTGGCCCAGTGGTTAACCTTTTGAAAAAATTTCAAGCCAAGGTCATGGGTTCAAACCTCTCCAAGACCAAAAACAAATATTTATCACTAGTTTTCTTCATTTTTTTTATCAAACTTCAACATTTTCAAAAACCAATCAAAACTGCTCATTTTGAGTTGATCTTTTGCACACTTGTCATTTAATATACCTATTTTATGATTATGTCAAAAAAATCCAAAAATATTTTATTTTGATATATTTTTAGTAGGTTAAGAATAGACATTTTTAAGTATTTTAAATACTTTTCAAAAAATATTTTCTTTCCGATTTTCAAACCTAATATTTTTCAAAACCTTTTGTGAATATCTTTCACTTTTCAAAATCATTTCAAACCTTTCAAAAACATTTTAAACTTACACACCTTTTTTCCATGATCGATTTGATTAATCTTTGAAAATATAAACCGAGCTAGGTTTTTTCCTCGAAATTGTTTCATTCAAAATCATGGGTATCCCATACGGTTAGTCGTCGACCTCCTATGTACATATTTAGTTTCATTGTACATATCCACTATTTTGTGTACATATTCAATTCCTTGTACTTATTCAACTTTTTGCAAATATTCTAGTATAACTAGTATCGTTCGCTAGTTTTATCCGCTTTTATACACAATTCCACGGTATTTGAGGAGCATTATTCCGATGAAACGATCTTAAACCGAGTGGGCCTCCTTAAGGTGTAATTCCCACTCCAATGTATATATTCAAGTTTATTAGCTTATCCGCTTGTTTAAAATACTTGTTTACATTTTGCATTCACACTCCTTTGTATATATTTAAGTTACACTAACTTTTATTTGCTTGTTTTATACACTTGTTTATATATTTCCTTCATAAACTCCTATGAAAAACACAGACTTTGTCATATATATACTTGTTTATATACTTGTTCATGTTTATTTATGACATTACAACTAGTATAACAACTAGGTTCTGTAACACCCCAATATTTCAATTATTAAATAATTTGAGTTTTAATTATTTATTTAATTAAAAATTAAATTATTAGTATTTTTGGAATTTTTGGAATTGGTTAATAGTGAAAATTGGACTGGGGTGTAAGATACAGTGGGGGGTGTGTAGTAAAAGACTCTAAATCCTATTATTTGTTATTATTATTATTATTTTAGAATAATAAGGAACAAAAGAAAAAGTAAAAGTAAAGGCATTTGGGAAAATTCATCGTACGTGAGAAATGGGGAGAGAGCAAGGGAAGAAGGACCGGAACTCTCAAGGAATCACGAATTTTTCAAAGGAAATGGGTGATTTCTCCTAATTGCTATGCCTTATAGATTTTGGAATCAATAGGATTGATTAAGTCTGTTAGAAATCCCAATTTAGGATTGTTAGGTCTATAAAATTCAAACCCCAATTCCATGAATTTTTATGTTTTGATTCAATTTGATATTATGAGGAAATTGTATAATGTTATGGAGTGTTACAAGCTCATTGGAAACATGCATTATAACTTATTTTGACGTTGTTGTGAGTTGGATTCCTATGGGTATAAATTGGATTGGATTGGAGTGGTGAAATGCTATCAAAAATTGAGTTTCTGCTACTGCAGGTCGCAGGAACCGGTTCCTGTGTGGGAGGCGGGTTCTCAGTGTAAATCGGAGAAGGAAATCACGTATGCGGAACCGGTTACTCGGGGAGGAACCGGGTTCCCAGTGTTTCAAAGAAAAATTAATTTTATCACGAGACGGTTACCTCCTAAGAGGAGGTTCTGGTACATTCGAAGGTGTTTTTGCAAAAGTTGGGAACCCATTACTCCTGGGGAGGAATCGGGTGCCCAGTACAAAATCCAGAGAGTGTGATTTCACACTGTGTGGGAACCAGGTTCTCCCTAGGAGGAACCGGTTACCACTGTAATATTTTGAAAAATACCAAACTTTGAAAAATCGTATCTTTCAAACCGTAAGTCCGTTTTAATCGTCGTTTGGACAATATTCTCTAAATTAAATAACATATTTTATGAAAATGAGAAATAATAATTAGTTTTAAATTGGAAAGTGTTGGTTTTCGGTGTTGTAGTTGTTGTACCGTATGCGTGTCGTATGGAATTAGTATGTTGTAATATCGTTGTATTGGGTACATGTTGATGCTTGCATGTCATATTTGGTGATTAGTTCATGATGGTTGTGATAACATATTGCGTGGTTGATGTGCATGTTTATGCTATTGGTAATGTTCATGATTGTTATCGATATCATGTATTGTTGAATGTTGCATGTTGTTGATGTGTATGCATATACATTTGGTGGTAGCTAATTCCCATTGTGTGGAATTAGTGAGTTGTAATACCGTTCCGAGTTGGAATGGGCGGTGAGGTCTTATCTATGTCCGAGTTGGAATGGAATAGATGTTAATGTTGTGTCGAGTTGGAATAGGCATCGTAAATTTAGTTAGCTGTCGGTACCACGTGCATAGAGTCTTGCATTGCATCTTTTATGGATTATGACATGTTAGGATGGATTCGTGTTATAATCTTGTTGTGATGTATGTTATGACTTAAATTGTGATATGAATCGATTATCTTTGAAGAGGGTGGATGATAACTTAAGAACTTACATTGTTTTGATGAATTTATAATGCATTTTAATTATGATGAAGTTTCACCCTTACTTTGATGATTTTAGATTAAAGTTTAGCGACTTAGGGCTGGTGAGGATGGTTGTTTGAGATGTGCATTTTACTTATTACGTGTCGGTGTCATGCTCTAATTTGTGACAGCTGGGGCGTTGGTTCAATGTTATAATTAAACTCTTATTTCATTTAGATTTGTTTTGGATAATTGTTGGTTTTAACTTATCCGGTTTGAGAATAATTCCGTTGTGTAAAACATGTTTATTTCATGACTATTTAATTTATGTTCTTGAAGAATGGTACGTGAATTCTATTTTGATGAATTGTGATGCCCTTTGGTACATGTTAAACTCGAATTTGTTATATATTTACGGGGTTATTTTAGAAGAGTGTTACAATAGTGGTATCGAGCATAGTCATCATTGTGACTAGTGTCTTGAGTCGTTATCCCTTTTTGTATCGACTAATGCAAGGTAACATTATCGATACTTGTGTTCTAATGAGATTGTCTTGTGATTTCAAAACAATGGTGGAAGAGGTAACGGAAGAGCGATCTTTGCAATTGTTGAGGCTTTAGGAATGCTTGCTGGTGTGCTTGGAGGAATCCGTAGGGAGCTGGTATTGGTCTGAAAGGAAATTGGGAATTTTCAGAGGAACAATCCTCATTGTTCAAACGCATGACCTGAAGGTGCTCAGTGGTGAAAGAGATTGAAAGAATCTTCCGAGTGATTGATTGTCTTTGAAGACACGAAGGTGACGTATGGTGCCTATATCTCGTGAGAGGAAGCGATGTTGGTGGGTTGCTACCAGGATGAGATGGAGCAAAGATGGTGTTGTGCCGACTTGTTTTGTATTTAGAAGGGATTTTACGAGGAGGTGTTTTCTGAAGACATTCGAGGAAAGAAAGAGATCGAGTTTCTAAAGCTCGAAGCAAGGCAACAAGACTGTAAGTGGTAGCACTTCTCATACCCAAAATTTGCCCTCCATCTACTCAAGATTTCATACATCCATACTCAAGATTCCTCAAGAGTTGATCGGACAAACTCTCTCTAGACAATCAACCCAAACTAGGGTTTGGTATCTCCCAAGTCAAGATGGATTTCCAACATCTCCAATGGACTTCATGCTTCCTCATATGCTTCAAAGATTCTCCATGTCAAGTTTCAAGCCTCACAAGTCAAGTCTCCCGGACAATTGCTCGGATGGTTGAAAATCGAGTGTATTGGACAAAAGTCAATTGTCAACATACAGTCAAAACTTCGATTTTTGGTCAACATCCTCATTTTGAAGTTACATTCATCATTTGATCAAGGGTTGATCATGATTCATCAAGAAAACTCAAGATTTGCCCAAAAGTCAAACTTTCTAAATTAGGGTTTCTAGATGAAAAGTCAATGAACTTTGACTGATCATAACTTTCTCATACTTTCTCGAAATTTTTCCACCACCTCTTGTTTTGAAGGAATTCAATTCTCTACAACTTCATGTCTCACAAGAATGTCCAAAAATGCTTCATTTGAGAGGTATAGCTCAAAACATTCTGAGTCATTTTCAAAGTCAACAAAAGTCAACTTTTATTTTGAAGATATTTTGAGCATGGTAACTCCAATTGAGATGGGACCAAAGAAATTGGTTAGAGGACTCTTAGAGCTTTCCAAAAGTCCAAGAACACTCAAAATGTGGAAAATTGAGCAAGTTACACCACCTACAAGTTGGGCAATTTTGGAAGAATGCACAAAGAGAGATACTTCTAAAAATCAAAAACTTTGCAAATGGGCCTACTTTTCTTCATCAAACTTGTTCCTCATACAATTTGGAACATCAAAGCCCAAGTTTCGAATTTTTATTTTATTTTCTATTTAATTTGAATTTATTCATTTAAATACAAATTAAATTCAAAATAAAGTATAAAATCAAAAATTAATTGCAAATTGATTTTCTCTCTTCCTTAGCATCCAAGTAACTCAACAAAGCCAACAAATTTCGAAAATTGGATTGATATGGCAAGATTGGATTGAAAATTAATCAAAATTTGAAAATTTGATTTTGTACAAATCAAATTTGATTTGCATTGATTGATGATGATTTCTTCCTCAAATGGCTCAATTCCATCAATATAAATACACAATGCATAGCACATGATGAAGGGCGAAAATTGCTCGGAACCCTAATTTCAAACTCAAAAATTCGTGACCTTCAAGCAACTGGCAGTCATTGATTCAACTTGTTTCAAGTGGTTTGAGCATCCAAATACATTCCTAGCCATCCAGATCGATCGGACCTTACTTCATTCAAAACCATCGAATTGCCAAATCGAAATTGGTTTGTTCTTGAAATTTCAAAATCAATTCTATCATTCATGCATTATTAACTTGATTTGTTTTGTGATTAGTGATGAGTTTGCAAGCTTTACGGGTGCTTTAATCGAATTTCCATGGCAGGGGAACACGTATTGCCATTGTTAGGGTTTCTGAGAAATACATAAAATTGGACCACGAGACCATGCCCAGCGTTGGGCGATGCAGAATTAAACCATGCCTTTAGAACTCATTTATATTATATATGCTGTGTTTTCCATTTTGCCAGGGCCTGTAGCGTCGAGCAAAAGCCGACGCTAAGCTTTCAAATTCAAATCGGAGAAGACGATCGTTGGCGCGGAGACGAGGCAAGTGGGAAAGTGACACCTGTTATAACGCACTCACTCCGGACTTCAAACAGTGATGTACACATGGCGTAGTGGTCAGCGCAGTGAATCTCAAGGTTTGAAGCCCAGGACGTGGGTTCGAACCATGCCAGGACCAACTTTGGTTTTTTTTCTTTTTTCCAAACTCTTATATTTTCCTATTTTCTTTAATTTCTAATATTTTCATTATATTTTAATTCTTTTCATGATTTTTATTCTGCATTTAAAAAATTACCAAAAAATATTTTCTTTTTGCATTCATATTTTAAAAATCTTTATTTAATTTATAAAATTAAAAAATACCTTTTTGCATGCATATTTATTTTTATTTTGATTTTAGCATTTAAATCACCATAAATTGATTTTTAATTATTAAAATGCATCTAAAAATTCCAAAAAAATTATTATAGCTTATTTATCTTATTTCCAGCATGCATAAATTTTCTCATATTAAAATTGCATTTTTCTAACATTTCTCTTATTTCGATTTTATCATATTTTAGTTTTTCTCATTCTTTCACGGGTTGTTCGATTCGGACGGTTTCTTTCTTGTTTATTTTTCCAATAATGTAACTGCTCATGGGATGTAATAGTTTAATTTAGGACTTTTTTCCGCTCCTAATTATGTATACGCCCCAAAGCCATGTAATAGCGTGGGTTTACCTTTCGCACTTTACATTCCGCATTTTATTTCCGCACCTTATCAATTGCTAGTAATTTGGCGTGTGGCAAGATAATAATTGGACATAGCTCACACTAATTTCAAGATAAAATATATAAATTTGACACATTTCTTTCACACGCACCTTAGGGTAATTCTCTCTCGATGCCTTTCGATTACAAATGGTCATGTCCTCGAGCGTGAGGTATTCTAGCACCGTTGCCTTCCAAACAAATCATCATAGTCCCTTGATACAAAGATCATAGACCCACGATGTAGCCTCCGAATACATGATCTCGACCCTCGATTGTCGCCTCGAAAAATGATGATAGTCCCTTGAATGTGCTAGGATACTTCCTACAGTTGCCTTCTATGACCATCCGATGTCCCTTCGAATGTCGTTTACATCCACGAATGGAGCTACCTACTAACTAATGGTATGGCTAGCGCTATTCTAAAGGAATGTAAGTACAACAAAACGACCAATTCAGGTGGGTAATAAGTCTCTTAGTTGCTTGCTCTATCAAATGATTTTCACACACACACTTTTTTTCAAAGTTCAAATTCTTTTCAAAACAAAAACATTTCCGAACACTTTGTATACACTACATGAGTCATTACAAAGTCAATGCCTTTTTTCAAAACATCTTTGTCAAACACACGAAAGCAATTTTAAAAAGTGATCTAGAGCAACTACCGTAGATAACTACGGATGGAAAGGGTGCTAATACCTTCCTTTTCATAACCATTCTCCCGAACTCGAAATCTAACGAAGGTCTTTTTTACTTTTACCTTCCTTAATTGGATAAAAATAAAAGTCGGTGGCGATCTTGCTATCCGCACATTTGGATACAAAATCCTACAAAGTCGGTTCACCATTATTACACTTCCAAGTTCTTGAGTTAGCTAAGTATTATGCTCACTACAACAATGATGAAGAAGAGAATTTTCCAAATATATCAAGTTTGAGAATGATCTCCGTGATGTGATTAAGCAGGGTATCAGGTATCAACGTATTTGTAGGTTTTCTGATTTGGTGGATTGCAATAGGATTCTGGATGAGCATCTTGCTAGTACTAGGATGAATTCTAGTGGGTATCGATAGGAAAATAAAGCAACGGATGGATCGTGGCAAACCATATGACAGGAATAACCAGATGTCTGGTGGTTGGAAGAGGCCTAGTGGGGGAGATTCTAATGCTCCTATTAGGTGCTACAAGTATGGTGATTTTGGACATCGAATTAGGAATGCAAGAGTGAGCGAAGAAGTGTTACAATTAAGGCCGGACACGTGGCTAATGGTATGAGAGCAAGGAAGGTGACTTTTATGATGGTGGTGAAGAAGGTCATACTCGTCCGCGAGTGTACTAAACCAAAGAAGGAGTCTGGGTGGTAAGGTGTTCGCTTTATGCGGGTGAGACTAAGCTAGATGATCGGTTGATTAATAGTGCGTGTTTTATTAATGGCACACCTTTGATTGCGATTGTTGATCTTGGGCGACGACTCATTCGTTTATTTCTTTGGATTGTGCTAAAAATTGAATTTGGATATATCTAATATGGATTTAAGTATGGTTATAGACACTCATCGCGTCGGGTTCAGTGACTACTTCATTTGTTTGTAGGAATTGTCCTATTGTGATTTTTGGTAGAGGTTTCGGTATAGATTTAGTGTGCCTACCGTTAGAACAACTTGATATCATCCTTGGAATGAACTGGTTGGAATTCAACCAGGTCCATATCAACTATTTTGAGAAGACGGCTAGTTTTTCGGAAGTGGCTAGTGTCAAAGATTTGACTATGTCGGTTAAGCAGATGAATTTAGCCATTAATGATGGTGCGGTAGTGTTTATGTTGTATTCTTCGATGGAAGCATGGGAAAAGATAAGAGTAATGAATTACCCATTGTGAATGAATTTCCAGAAGTTTTTCCGGAAGATGTTAGTGAATTGCCACCTGAGCGAGAAGTGGAAGTTGCTATAGATTTGATTCCTGGAACTAGTCCGGTGTCGATGGGTGCTGTATCGCATGTCGGCATCCGAATGAATTGAAGAAGTAATTGGAAGAGTTACTTGAGAAGAAGTTTATTCGTCCAAGTGTTTCGTGGGGTGCTCTGTGTTGTTGGTTAAGAAGAAAGAATGTTCGATGAGGCTGTGTGTTGATTACAGACAGGTTGAATAAAGTTACAATCAGAATCGATATCCATTGCCGAGGATTGATGATTTAATGGATCAGGTTGGGGCTTGTGTATTAGGTAAGATTGGTTTGAGGTCGGATATCATGATTCGTGTGACGGAAGATATTGAAAGACGCATTTTGAGCGAGGTATGGACATTATGGGTATACATGCCGTTTGGAGTTACTAATGGACCTAGTGTTTTCATGGAGTATATGAATAGGATATTTCATCCGTATCTTGATAAGTCTGTGGTAGTTTTATCGATGATATTTTGATATATTCAAGGAGTGATAAGAGCATGCGAACATCTCGAAGCATGTTGGAGTTGTTGAAAGATAAAAGCTCTATGTGAAGTTGTCTAAGTGTGAATTCTGGTTGAGTGAAGTAAGTTTTCTTGGTCATGTGATTTCCAATAATGGTTTTGTTGTGGATCCTATGAAGGTATAAGCGGTATCTCAGTGGGAAGCATCGAAGAATGCTTCTAAAATTCGTAGTTTTCTTGGTCTTGCAGGTTACTATAGAAAGTTCATTGAAGGATTTTTGAAGTTAGTTTTGTCGTTGACTAAGTTGACGAGGAAAGGGCAAATGTTTGTGTGGGATTCTGAATGTGAAAAAGGTTTTCAAGAGTTGAAGAGGAGGTTGACTAGTGCTCCGATTTTGATTTTGCGAATACGAAGGTCTTTTATTGTGTGATGCTTCACCGATGGGTTTAGGTGGTGTTTAAATGCGGGATAAGAAGGTAGTAGCTTATGCTTCAAGACAATTTAAGATTCATGAAAGGAATTATCCGACTCATGATTTGGAGTTGGCGGCTGTGGTGTTTGTTTTGAAATTGTGTAGGCATTATTTGTATAGTTCTCGATTCGAGGTATTCAGCGATCATAAGAGTCTGAAATACCTCTTCGATCAGAAAGAGCTCAATATGAGGCAGAGAAGATGGTTAGAATTTCTTAAGGATTATGATTTTGGTTTGAATTACCATCCTGGTAAGGCAAACGTGGTTGCAGATGCGTTGAGTAGGAAGTCTTTGCATATGTCTATGTTGATGGTGCGTGAATTGGATTTAGTTGAGCAATTTAGAGACTTGAGTTTCGTATGTGAGAATAATCCTAATAGTGTTAAGTTGGGTATGGTGAAGTTGACTAGTGGTATTCTTGATGAAATTCGAATTAGACATAAATCTGATGTTGGTTTAGTTGATAAGTTGACATTGACTAACCAAGGTCAAGGAGGTGAATTCCGAATTGACGAGAATGGTATTATGAGGTTTGGTGATAGAGTTTGTGTTCTGGATATTCTGGAAGAAGGACATCGTAGTGGATTGAGTATTCATCCTGGTTCTACTAAGATGTATCATGATTTGAAAAGGTTGTTTTGGTGGCCTGGAATGAAGAAGGAAATTGCTGAGTTCGTCTATGCTTGTCTGATTTGTCAGAAGTCGAAGATCGAACATCAGAAACCGTCAGGATTGATGGAACCGTTGTTTGTTTCGGATTGGAAGTGGGATGGCATTCTATGGATTTTGTGTCTGGTTTACCGAGGATGCTAAAATTTTGATGCTATTTGGTTTATCGTAGACGAGTTGACAAAGTATGCTTACTTTATACCAATGAGAATGGATTACCATATGGAGAAGTTGGCTCAGTTGTATGTGGAGAAGATCGTGAGTTTGCATGGTATTCCTTCTAGTATTGTATTAGATAGATATATGAGGTTTACGTCTAAATTATTGACGGGGTTATGACCTTGGGTACCAAGTTGAGGTTGAGTTACTTATCATCCAGCGAGGATGGTAAGGCGGAGAGCGATTCGGTCGTTAGAGGATTTGTTGCGAGCTGTGTTGGAAAAGGTGAAACTTGGGATAGTTACTTACCTTTGATTGAGTTTACCTACAATAATAGTTATCATTAAAGTATTGGTATGGCTCCGTTTGAGGCATTGTATGGTAGGAGGTGTAGGACACCATTGTGTTGGTACGAATCTGGAGAGAGTGACGTGATCGGACCGGAAATTGTCAAACAAACTTCAGAAAAGATTAAGATGATTCAGGAGAAGATGAGAACTTCTCAGAGTCGTCAGAAGAGTTATCATGATAAGAGAAGGAAAAATATTGAGTTTAATGAAGGAGATCATGTGTTTATGCGAGTTACTCTGAGGACAGGTATTAGTCGAGCTTTAAAGTCAAAGAAGTTAACTCTGCGTTTTATTAGTCCGTTCCAAATTACGAAGAAAGTTGGAAAAGTTGCTTATTAGATTTCTTTACCATCGTCGCTTGCAAATTTGCATGACGTATTCAATGTATCTCAGTTGAGGAAATACATTGTTGATCGTCTCATGAGATTTAGGTAGATGATATACAGGTACGAGATAATTTGATTGTGGAAGCATTGCTGCGAATGAGGATCGGAAGTTGAAGTAGTTGAGGTAAAGAGATAGCTCGGTGAAAGTAGCTTGGGAAGGACCGGCGGTGGTAATGTTACTTGGGAATGGAGAGTCGGATGAAAGACTCTTATCCCGAACTTTTCGCTAAGGTATGTTTTCGAGACGAAAACTCTTTTAGTAGAGAGTTGTAACATCTCAATATTTCAATTATTAAATAATTTGAGTTTTAATTATTTATTTAATTAAAAATTAAATTATTAGTATTCTTGAATTTTTGAATTGGTTAATTAAAGTGAAAATTGGATGGTGTAAGATACAGTTGGGGTGTGTGTAGTAAAGACTCTAAATCCTATTATTTGTTATTATTATTAGAATAATAAGGAACAAAAAGAAAAGAAGAAAAGTAAAGGCATTTGGGAATATTCATCGTGCGTGAGAAGTGCGAGAGAGAGCAAGGGAAGAAGGATGAAACTCTTAAGGAATCAAGAATTTTTCAAAGGTAAGGGGTGATTTCTCCTAATTGTTATGCCTTATATATTTTGGAATCAATAGGATTGATTAAGTCTATTAGAAATCCCAATTTAGGATTGTTAGGTTTATGAAATTCAAACCCCAATTTCATGAATTTTATGTTTTGATTCAATTTGATATTATGAAGAAATTGTATGATGTTATGGAGTGTTACAAGCTCATTGGAATCATGCATTATAACTTATTTTGACATTGTTGTGAGTTGGATTCGTATGGGTATGAATTGGATGGGATTGGAGTGGTGAAATCTTTGTCAAAGGTTTCACTCTGTGGGTCAGGAACCGGTTCACAATGGGAGGAACCGGGTTCTGGTGTAAATCGAGAGAAGGAAAATCTTGTGTCGAGGAACGGTTACTCTAGGGAGGAAGGTTCTGAAAATTTTCAAAGAAAAATTGATTTTATCAGGGGAACGGTTACCTCAGGAGGAATGAGTTCTGGTACATTCGAGGATGGTGTTTTTGCAAAAGTTGGGAACCGGTTACTCCTGGGGAGGAACCGAATTCCCAGTGCAAAATCCAGGGAGCCTGATTTCACACTGTGTGGGAACCGGGTTATCCCTGGGAAGAACCGGTTACCACTGTAATATTTTGAAAAATCGTATCTTTCAAATGGTAAGTCTGTTTTAATCGCCGTTTGGACAGTATTCTCTAAATTAAATAACCTATTTTATGAAAATGAGAAAATAATAATTAGTTGGTTTTAAATTGGAAAGTGTTGGTTTTTCCGGTGTTGTAGTTGTTGTACCTCGTGTACGTGCCGTATGGAATTAGTACGTTGTAGTACCGTTGTATTAGGTACATGTTGATGCTTTCATGTTATATTTCGGTGATTAGTTCATGATGGTTGTGATAACATGTTGCGTGGTTGATGTGCATGTTTATGCTATTGGTAATGTTCATGATTGTTGTCGATATCATGTATTGTTGAATGTTGCATGTTGTTGATGTGCATGCATATACCTTTGTTGGTAGCTAATTCCCATTGTGTGGAATTAGTGAGTTGGCCAATACCCGTTGCCGAGTTGGAATGGGCAGTGAGGTCTTATCTATGTCTGAGTTAGAATGGAATAGATGTTAATGTTGTGTCCGAGTTAGAATGGAACAGTATGTGAATTTAGTTCACTGTCGGTACCACATGCATAGAGTCTTGCATTGCATCTTTTATAGATTATGACATGTTATGATGGATTCCAGTATTATAATCTTGTTATGGTGTATGATGTACGTTATGACTTAAATTGTGATATGAATCTGATTATGTTGAAGAGGGTGGACTGATAACTTATGAATTTCTGTTGTTTTGATGAAATTATAATGCATTTAATCATGATGAAGTCTCACCCTTACTTTGATGATTTCAAATTGAAGTTTAGCGTCTTAGGAGCTAGTGAAGATAGCTTTTGAGCTGTGCATTTACTTATTACGTGTCGTGTCATGCTACGATTTGTAACCTGGAGAGCGTTTAGTTTAGAGTTATAATTAAACTACATTATTTCATTTAGATTTGTTTTGGATAATTGTTGGTTTTGAACTTATCTAGTTTTGAGAATAATTTCGTTGTATAAAACGATGTTTATTTCATGACTATTTAATTTATGTTCTTGATTGAAGCATGACCGTATATGAATTCTATTTTGATGAATTGTGATGCCCTTTGGTACATGTTAAACTCTGAATTTGTTATATATTTACGGGGTATTTTTGAAGGATGTTACAGGTTCCCCATAGCCTCCTCTTGGGCTTCATACAAAAGAATTCTCGTGTTGAGTTAGCCTCCTCTTGGGCTTCATACAAAAGAAGTCTTCTGTTGAGTTAGCCTCCCCTTAGGCTTCGTACAAAAGAATTCCCTTGTTGAGTTTAGCCTTCTATTGGCCATCATACAAGAAAGAGATACGAAAATCTCTAACAGCCTCCTATTAGGCTTCCAATACAAAGAATCACCTTCTCTAGGATAGAACCCTAAGGTATGGTTTTTGGTGAAATCACTCTTAAAGCCAAGCCACCATACCCTATAGCCTCCTCTTGGGTTTCATACAAGGACCCTCGATGTCCCTTGGATAGCCTCCTCTTGGGCTCACAATACAGGACCCTTAATGTCCCTCGGATAGCCTCCTCTTGGTCTTACAATACAAGGACCCACAGGCTTCTTAAAAGAATCCCCTAACAATAACAAAACAATTTCTCCTAAATATTTAGACATGTATCATCTCTATGGAAGAAGTATCTCATCTATAGCATCACATACAAATCAACACTTTTCAAAACAAACACTTTTCAAACAAAACATCTTTCTTAACTTGTAATTGGCAATGCTTGTACACTTAAGCAAAAGCACAATGCTTACAATGAAAGATTCAACGTTTTTCAAACATCTTTCTTAACTTGTAAGTGGTAACGCTTGCACCTCAAGCAAAACACCAAATGCTTACAATGAAAGATCTAATCAATCAAATTTTAAAAAATGTATGTGATGAAATAGATTAGATACATTTTTCATTAAGATGGCATTTGTCATTGTCTCTTTATTTTGCTTCCATTGGCACATAAGTGGGAACTACGATTGCTCTAACTTTATCAACCTTCTTTTGTGAATACGTAGGCACAAGGTCTCACCCTTGGCGAGCATACTTGTTTCTCCCTCAAACCAAACAAGCCCTAGTTCCCTTAGATCCGAGCTACAAATGCTCTAATTCACATTAGGAGATATGTATGCAGAGGATCCCAATGATCCTTGCGAACATAATAATAAATAAACTTAGGTTCCTGCCTAACCTACCCCTTCTTAAATCCCAAAGAAGAAAATTTCCCGAAATAGCATAGAAAATAAAACACACAAACATACAAAATTCATAAAAAGTTCTTATAGAAAATTATAGATATATAGGGTGCTAATACCTCCCCTTTATATAACCAACCCTCTTACCCTGGTCTCTCCCCAATGCATTGTGTCTAGTTCACGCTAGTTACATTGTATATTATATTTAGGGTATTTCAGCTTTCCCTTTTTCCATCTTCTTGCTTATTTGGAAACAATAAATCTTGGTGCTCGTGGCATCTTTTAAACAAAAAAAATCAAAAGAGTAAATAGTTTTGAATCAGAGATTTGAATTCCGATTCGATTCCCTCGTTCATCACTTTTTACCGCGAACAGGTACCCATTCAAATTGTAAGCCAAGATTTCTGAACTTTTCCAAGAGATCAAATTCCAACACCATTAACTCGGCAACTCAAATCTCTTTCCTACTTAGAGCATCAGACACCTTGTTAGCTTTCCCCGGGTGATACTTCAACTCGAAGTCATAATCCTTAAGATATTTCATCCACCTTCTTTGGTGCATGTTAAGCTCTTTCGATCGAAAAGGTATTTCAAGCTCTTATGATCTCTAAACATCTCTAAGTGGGCTCCATACAAGTAATGTCGCCACACATTGAGTGCGAACACAATAGCGGCAAGTTGAAGATCATGAGTAGGATAGTTCTCTTGTGTGATTTTAAGCGGCGAGGCGCATATGCCACAACTTGACCCTCTTGCATCAACACACCGCCTAAACCCTTCTTGGAGGCATCATAATAGACTTCATAGGACTTCTTTGGATCTGGAATTTCCAATACTAGAGCTGTAGTTAGCTTGCTCTTCAACTTCTTAAACTCGCTCATTGAATCGATCGAAAGGAACTTCCTTCCTTGTAAGTCTCATCAAACGATGCCAATTTGGAAAATCCCATTATGAACCTCCTATAGTAACCCGACAAAATGGATATAAATATTATTAAGCTAATACAATTTGTTTTGGTAATAACTAGGGGTGACAAACAGGCATGTCCGTCACATTTAGACCCGTCCAGCAAAAGTCCATGAAAAAAGGTGGACATAATTGAGTATGCGGGCCTAAAACCTAGCTCCACCCTTCAAAAAAAGGAATGGAGAAAACTGCGTCGTTGCACCTTTTAGAAACACAAAATTAATGAAAATGCACACGCTCAAAAAGGTCCACGTAGAAAACAGGGCGGGCGGGACGAGCACAATTAAGGGGGATGGCCTGAATCCTTGGTCCGTCCCACACTAAAATATGAACAAAACGGGATACCCAATGAATCGGGACCGTTTTGCCACCTAATAATTATAAATAATCTTTTAATTTTATTTTACATTTAAAATAAATATACACCTTTAACAACGTAAATTAAATTAATAAATTAAATATAATACTAATAAAACATGAGAATCAAACAAAATAAATTATTTTAGATTATTAAAATATTTAAAAGTAATTGTGAATGTCACTCTCAATTTACAAACATACATTTTTCTTTTAAATAAAATTTAACTTTTTTATATCTGATTAACTCATATCATTTTCTCAATTATATTTTACAATAAATTTTTATAATATAAATTTCGTAATCATATATTTCTAAAACAAATTTTTAACCTCTTTAAAATTTAATAAAAACTAATTTAGTATATTACAACCGCGCATCGCACATGAGTTAATCTAGTTAATATTTAATTTCAAGGATTGAAATAATTGCATTGTTATTTGGGAATGACTTGTTGCAATAGTTTAATCTTCAAAAATATATTATTCATCTTCTTAACATCTCATGTTCTTTATACTCAACTCGTTATTATATTCCATTTTTTTCTATGAAAATTCCTTTTAATTTGTTAATTCATCTATCTAAAATAAAACATTTTCATTTCATATTCAACGGTTTGTTCAATCTATACGGATCTGTTTATAAGGTAAAGTAAAGTTTTTAAGTTTGGGTTTGACAAGTTTTGGATGCATTTGGCGATTCAATAAGGCATTTCTCATATAGATTTCATATTATTTTTGAATTTTGGATTTGTGAGTATTCTAAGGTATAGTTTCGGTTCTCATTTTGATTCAGTAGCAAGTTTCGGTTTAGCAACAAATTATAGTTTGTATTTCTCTTTTGGGTTCATTAGTTGTTTTTTATTCAGAAAGTTCAAACTAATACACTCAAACATAACAGAGTATAAAATACATGCCTAACTAATAATTAATTTAAATACTTCTTTCATTCTTCATTTTCTAGAGTTATAATTTAATTACTTGTTTTTTTCTTTCCATGAACGATCAGCAATTTCAATTTCACAATTAATTTGTAGATTTGTATCTTCAATCAATATTAAATTTATTCTTGTAAAATAATGAAGAATAAACTTATTTCCAAATGTTACATCACCCATCCAATTCTAATAACTTTGAATCAAATAATTAAAAGAGAAATTTCATATAATCAATTATCTTTCACTATAGTCTTAAAATCAATGACAAAATTTGAATAAGGAAAGAGAGAGTATTTCACAACAAATTTGAATGACCTCATACCTAAACCTGTAATATTTTCTTTTAGTCACATCATCATTTTATAGCCAAAACCTGTAATGTTTCCTTTTAATCACTTCATCACTTAATGTAGGAACCACAAAGAGAGAAACAATTGTTTAAGAATTATTTTTAATTAAATACAATTTATATAAAATATTTATATAATATTAAAATGACTTGATTTACTTGCTATTTTAAGTAAAAAGTGCAATTTTATATTGGTGGGAATAATTACTTTCCTTGACTAAGATAAAGTAAATATAAAAAAATTTATAGTACATAAATCCTATGAAGGACTTCTTCTATTTTAAATATGAAACTCAAGAACATTATACTCTCTTAAGTGCTCAAGATACTTTTATGAATATGATATGAAAATGTTATTCAAAAAGTATTACTGTATGAAAATTCTGTTTGAGAAAATATGCAGAGAATTTTTTATGATTGTTTGAAAGAGGTAATTTGAAATTGAAAAATCAATATCAATTTATAGTAAAGTAAAAAACCTTTTCATATATCATGACAATGGTTAGAAATATGAACAAGTGAAAGTGAAAAGATACAAGTGTTTCCATGAAGAGGTATTTCTCAAAAGGTGCATGAAAATCTGATTTTCAAAATCAGAGTATCAATCGATTGCAATAAGACTACAATCGATTGCATCTTTACAACATTTAAATAATTTGAAAAAATAAACTATGTCAATCGATTGACATAAGTTTGCAATCGATTGCATCAGTTCCAAAATTGTTTTCTGCCTATTTTTCAAGGGATGCAATCGATTGATGAAATGGTGCAATCGATTGCATCAGTGCAAATTTTGAAAATTTTATTATTTTTATTATTTTGAGAAATATATCAATTTAATTTTTCAAAATTTCACTAGTACTTTTATCAAAGGTTAATCAAATATTTTCTTGAATATTTATGCATGAGAAGATATTTTTGAGCACTAAGATCATAAAAGTCAAGATTTTCATATACCTATGTAAAAGTCTTGAAACCATGAACTTGACAAGAGATCTTTTTCCATTCTTTTGATATGATCATTTGCTTCTAAATTTGTCTTCATCAAAACTAATATTTGGAGAAGCTTGATTTCACAAACAGCGCTAAAGTATCAAAGCGCTGTCATAGGCCCGATAAAATTTTAAATTTTAAAACTATATACATTAGACAATGCTTTATAAAAAAGCGCTGCCTAAAATTAAGAAAAAACCCTGCTAAAGCCTCACTTTAGACAGCGTTTTTGAAAAGTGCTGCCTAAAATCAATTAAATTTGAAATAAATAAAAAAACGAAATTCTAGAAAGCGCTGCTAAATTAAAAGCGCTACCTAAGACCCAATATTATAAAGCGCTTCCATAGGTCTAACACTGCTAAAGTCACACTTTAGGCGGCGTTTTTTTAAAGTGTTGCCTAAAGTCTATTAAAATTAAAATAACAAAGTACGGTCTAGGTTTTTCTCGTTCCTTTCTCAATATTCCAATTCACGAAAATATCAAAATCCTCCGTTGAAATCGCTCCACTCAAAACCCACCGTTGATTCCCCTCCTTATTCCGCCGTTGATTCGTCGTGATACCCCCTTCTTCCTCCGACGTTGAACATCACTTTCTCTTTGTGTCTCCTCTATGAGAGCAGCAACAACAACCCAGAACGTGAAACACTTCTTTGTTGAAGGTTACTGAAGAAGACTTTTCTCTGTTTGCTTTGAGCGTGAAATGTTGTTTTTAGGGTTGCTTTGACTGTGCGTGGGAAGTTTTTGTGTATCCACCCAGATTCTGAAGAGAATAGATAAATCTTCCTTGTTTCTCTTTTAGTAAATGTGAGTTTATGTTTGTGGTTGATTTGATTTTTTTATCTAACTACTTACCATCTGACAATCCAACGACAAATTGATTTATGTTAGTGAATGTGAGTTTATATTTGTGTAGTAAACACAAACGAGTATATAGTTTAGCTGCACAAAACAAACTAAACAGAAGGTTAAGATAAGAAATAAGCAAAAAATTGTATCTGAAATTTCAGTAGGCTCAGCTGAACCGAAACACAATAGTTGTAAACTCTTAAGCGCAACTGTTGATCAACTATCATCACCATGAAAAATGAATTGTGATATTCTAAAAGCTTAAGTTCAGCAAGGTAAGACTTGAAGAACCACTAATGAAATAATTGTCTTTTATGAGGATGCTTGTCTCAGATGATAGTAAATATTAACTTCGTAAAGTAAAACACGGAATGAAACGTTTATTGTTTGAGATGTTAGATTTATTGTTTGTTTGAGATGTTACCATTAAGAGATTTATTTACTATCCCTGTTCTTGAAGTGTTTTGAAAATGTGTTAACATTAAAAGCATAGTATTCAAGTTTTTTAATAATGGAGAGACTATAATCATATTGTTTGGTAACTTGGTGAGCTCACTTTGAATTATTAATTAAATATAAAATGTCATTGATTTCTCTATATTGTCTCTTACTCTCTCTTTAGTTTTTAATTTATTTTGACTTAGATATTATTTTTAATTTATATTTAAAAATGTAGTTAAAAAATATCTAATTTTATTTAATGAGGTATATATATTACAAAGATAGCATTCGAAATGCACTACAACAATGAGAGATAGGTGAAATAGTGGTAATGTCCATCATATATTGAAATTTGAAACTTGTATGTACAATGATAAAGATTTTTTGTTTCAAATAATAAGTTTGGTTGTATCATTGGTTGTGTTTCCGTTTTATTTTGAACATATTTGAAATGGAATCTGTGAACCTCTTAGAATGTACTATAAAGTTGAAAGTACAAGTAGAATATAATAGCTGAGTTTTTCTTGGAATTCATGTCACTTACCCTGAATTGAAATTATTAATTAGGACTAGTCATTCACATTGTATGTACTTTATGCATGAATTAATCTTTTTTCAATGAGGTTGGTTTCCCTTCAACAGAAAAATTAAGAGTTTTTTAATAATGGAAAAAAATTTAATGAGATAATTAGTCTTAAAAATTTACATGTTGAAATAGTGAGAGAATGACTAAGATGATAATAATATGATTGAGTAAGTATGAGATAGTAAAATATTTATAGTTGATGCATTTGATAAAAAAACTTGTTTTATCTTTTCTATCTAATAGGTACTTATTAATTATTATATTATTATTAGTATTGATGAACTCTTTTACGTTAAATATCTTAAAACAATGAACATTATCTCCACTTACTAACGTAAATAATGTTTAATTTTAATTGGTTAGTTAAGATATTGTTAACTCTTAAATTTTGATAAAATTCCATATGCATTGTGGATGTTTTCCAATAAGTGTAAATACCTATTTTCATTACTCATGAGACAATGAAAGATGTTGGTGTTTATCAATACTCAAAATGTTTGAGAGGTTGGTAAGCGTCTGAGAAACCGTTGTATAAAGATTGCACCAAATTCACAAGATTGTCTACGGTATTAAAGTTGTACAACTTAAAGCAGCGCAATGGATGGTCGAGATAAAAGTTTCACAAAGTTATTAACCTTTTGAGAGATATGTTTCACGAGGATAATGTTCTTCCTTATCGAACCTCTGAGGCCAAAAAATGTTGTGCTCTATTGGCATGAGCTATGATAAGATACATGTTTGTCCAAATGATTGCATTTTGTTTGAAATGAATATGCATCGTTGAATAAGTGCCCTAAGTGCGGTTTATCTCGATATAAGAAAAATTATCTCCACCAAAGTCTTATGGTATTTTCCTATTATTAGAGATTTAGGCGCATG
This sequence comes from Vicia sativa, assembly GCA_021764765.1. Classification (NCBI taxonomy): domain Eukaryota; kingdom Viridiplantae; phylum Streptophyta; class Magnoliopsida; order Fabales; family Fabaceae; genus Vicia; species Vicia sativa. The sequence continues at coordinate 184,695,912 of CM038796.1, read as the reverse complement.
TTCGTAGTGAAACCGATGCAAGACACTTAACTTGGCATGCAGATAAAGAATTATCGATGGAAAGTTTAGAAATCCGACAGATGCACCACAGTGGAAGAAAATTGATAATGATTATCCTGATTTTGGAGGAGAAACAAGAAACCTTCGCTTGGAATTATCTACGGATGGAATGAACTTGCATGGTATTCAAAGTATCTCACACTCCACATGGCATGTGATTCTTATAATTTATAACCTACCTCTATGGATATATATGAATCGCAAGTACATGATGTTATCGATGTTAATTTATGGGCCTAAACAACCAGGAAATGACATAGACGTATACTTGAAACCTTTAATCGAAGATTTGAAGATTTTGTGGGAGAACGGTGTGGAGGTTTATGATGGATATAGGAAATAAAGTTTCAATTTGAGGGAGATGTTGTTTGTCACATTTAACGATTTTCCAGCATACGAAAATCTATTTGGGTATAGCATTAAAGGTGAAAAAGTGTGTCTGTCTATGAAGATGGAGCCCGTCTGCGATTGAGAGTTTGTCAAAAGAATGTCTTTCTCACCATCGTAGATTCTTAAATTCTAAACATCAATATATTGGATGGAGAAAAGCGTTCATTGGAGATACTGAACAACGTAGAGCTCTGTCTGGATTGACAGGTGATCAAATTTTTGAAAAGGTGAAAGATGGAAGTATTCGGTTTGGCAAGCCTTTTGCACATAAAGTTGTCACGGTGGGTGGAAGAAGAGTCGATTTTTTGAATTTCCATATTGGAAATCTTTATGCGTAAGACATTTTCACGATGTTATGCATATTGGAAAAAAAGTATTTGAAAGTATTATTGGTACGTTACTCAATATAAAAGGAAAGTCTAAGGATGACCTTAAAGCAAGGGAGGACATGGTAGAGATGGGAATAAGAACTGAATTAGGACCCATGAAGAAAGGAAGTTTGCTGCTTATACTCTACCTAGAAAGGAGAAAAAATATTGTGTAAGTTTCTGAGTGAAGTTAAAGTTCCATAAGGTTACTCTTCAGACATTAGAAGACTCGTGTCTATGAAATACCTCGAGTTAAAGAGTTTAAAGACACATGATTTCCATGTCATAATGGAACATTTTCTACCAATAGGTATGCATTCTATTTTTCCAGAAAAGTAAGAAGCGCTATAACTAAATTATGTTTTTTCTTCAAGTTAGTTTGTAGTAAGGTGATTGATCCTGAGATCTTACCAATATTGCAAAAAGAAATAGTTATTACTTTGTGTGACCTTGAAATTTATTTTTCTTCATCATTTTTTCACGTTATGGTACATCTTGTGAAAGAACACAATTGTGGACCAACTTATATGAGATGGATGTACCATTGAGCGTTATATAAAAATATTAAAAGGGTATGTGAAAACCGAAGTCGTCCGGAGGGTTGTATTGTTGGCGATCGTTGTTGAAGAAGCAATTGAGTTTTGTCTGAATTTTGTCCAATGTGCAATCCATTGGACTCCTCAAATATCATTTTTGGGGAAAAAAGGTAAAATATTAATTGGAAATGAAATTGTGATGTCAAGGATGAGCGGGATCAAGTGCATTTGTATATTCTGCACAATGATGAGGTTGAGTCGTTTGTTGAAATCCACAAGGCTATACTCAAGGTGAGAATCGAGTAGAAATTAAAATTAGATAGTACGAGAGCACAATCAAAGTATTATACAGGTGGTTTAAGGATCATATTTATTCAAAGTTTCATTCAGATCTCGCTTGTGTTTTCTTATAGAGGACACACAATTAATGGATACACATTTTATACCAAAGAACAAGATGATAAAAGTACTATGAAAAATAGTGGTGTCACAGTGGTAGCTAAAGCAATGCACATTTCTAGTTTGAAGGACTTAAACCCCAAATATGAAAATTTGTCATATTTTGGGGGTTATCAATCACATTTGGGTGTTTGATTACAAGAAGTTTAAGATTCATATCTTCGGTTGAAAGTGGGTACATAATAGTGGCATACGAATGGATAAATTAAGGTTTTTGCAAGTGGATCTTAATAGGGTGGGGTACAAAGATAAGCCTTTTATTCTAGCCTCTCAAGCTAAACAAGTGTTCTATGTCACTGACCCGAAGAGTACGAAATGGTCTATAGTGCTTTTATCTAACAAAGTGATTGATGATAAAAGTGTAGATCAAGGTGATGTTGATGTTGAGAATGAGTCGTATATTATAAACGATCGAGATGACAATATTTAGCGGATGAATCATATATTAGAAAAGATCATGATGAGGGAATTTAGATCAATCCCTCCATCCGCGTTCTTAAGAGACAAGTTATTTGCAATCCAACCAAGAAAAGAAAGAGATGTTAGTGAAAGAGGTAATATATTAAAATGTTATATATTCATCATTTTCCATAAAATTATATATTTGTCATTTTATATACTCAATTGATTATGAAATTAGATATTTGAATTAGATATTTGGAATTATATAGTTGGAATTAAATATTTGTCATTAGATACTTATGTTTTATTTATTACAGGTTAGATGACTAGTAACGAGGATAACCTACGATGATTCTATTAATGATGGAGACAATAGTGGAGGAAAATCCGCTAAGGGGTGGAAAGAGAAATTAAACAAGGAAAATTATTATGAAGAATATCGTTCGTGATAGAGATAGAGGCATAAAATATGATGTGCATTGGAGTCCAGTGACCAACTATTTAAGCCTAACGATTCTAAATTGACAAGTTACATTGGCATAGTTGTAAGGAGAGAAATTCCAATTACTTATGATGGTGGAGAGATGAAAAGTTGGATGGCTAAAAAAATATAGAGTGAGATATAGGTACTTTAAATTATGTCTTTAAATTACAATTGTGTATTTAAATTACTTATACTAATGAACTTTGTGTATGTTTTTCATAGAGCTCTTTCAACATTGATGATAACAAAAAAGATTACTGTCTTGGATTGGCCGGAAAAATAGTAAGAGGGTTTAGAACATATTTAAACAGAAAGTATCTTAAAGATGCCAAACAAAATTTTGTTGATGCAAAGCGTCCAACGGAATATGCAGATGTGATTTCACTTAAAGAATGGGAAGCTTTTAAAGCCAAACGAAAAACCCCAAACTTTCAGAGTGTAAATGACGTAAATCGCCAAAGAGCATCATTTTCCGCGTATCCATACAAAAAAGGGCGTATGGGATATGCACGCTTAGAACAAAAAATTGTAAGTATCTATAAATTGCAATGATATACTTGTTCATCAAGAGTTATAACTGATCTTATTTTTTGTCTTAATGTGTAGTTAAAAGAGGATAATAGTTCTGAAACATCTCTTCCGGAACATGTTTTATAGAAGGCTACCCGTGAAGGTAAGGATGGAGTTGTTAAAGAAGATGTACAACAAATTTTTGAGAAATGCATAAGTATAACATTAATTCTTCAATTAAATCAAAATTTTATTAACATATAATATTCATGCGTAAGTATAACATTAATTCTTTTCGATATTCATATGAATTTCAAGAAATTCTGTCTCAGTCTATATCTCCACCAGATGATTGCAGGAGCATACTAAGTCGAGCATTAGATGTTCATGAATATTCTGGTCGGGTGAGGGATAAGGGACATGGGGTTACTCCAATATTCTTGGAAAAGAACAATCCAAAGACAAAAGTTGCTAGAAATAAAGAACTTCAGGCAAGGTTGGATGCATTAGAAGCTGAAGTTCTTGAATTGAGGAAGGATAAAGCAAGACATCAATCAGAAAGGGAAGATTCAGGTGTTAAAGATACTAGTGACATAGCTAGTGTCAATTGTGCAGTTCAACCGAGTATTCCGAGGTAATTATATATATTATTATGAAATTAAATTAGTTTAATTTATTTAACTGACATATATACACATTAACGATGTTATATTTATTATTGGTTTTAGGGCATTTCACCTTGTCAACTCTTTTTAGAGACACCGGCTTATCGCATGGTTGGCAAGGGAAAAAGTGTGTATCACTGGGAAAGTACTTCATCATAAACCGCTCCCTTACGGATATTTGAAAGTATCAATTGATATTTCTTTAGAGGAGGGTGCGTTATTACCAATCCCATACGAAGTTTCAGATGCAACATTGGTGGGAGAGGCAATAAGAGTGTATGTTGCATGGCCGTCAAGACTCATTCGCGTAGATGATGAGATATACTTAAAACCATTACGAACCTTTGATTACTCAAATTTTTTACGATCATTTTACTTACATTTTTTTTCATGGTAATGTTAGACTCCTACAAAACCCATACCAAAAGATAAGGGAATTACACGGCCAACCGAGTCAGTGGCATCAAAAAATAGGTACAACACAATTATATGATATTTATGCATAGATAATGTTAATTAGTCATCTTATACTTGACCAAACTAATTTTATGATATTTAGATTATTCATGCTAAAGAGATTGAACAAATCAGTAGGGGTAAGGAGCTTGTAATTAGCAACATTCCCACAGAAATAACGAGTGTTGCTAAGAAGACCGCGGCTAGAAAGAAAACTACTTCACAATATAGGTCGTGCCTTCAGACATATGTAAGCTTCACAACTATTTCGCAAGGTGGTACTAGTCTTATACCATGGATGCAGAATATTTATGGTTCAAGGCATGACAACAATTGGTAAGGAGGATTTGGAACAAGTTTTGGACATTTGATATTAGACGTTGTTGTTATCAATACATACATCAGGTATACTCCGATCAAATTTGTTTAATTAATTGAAGAATTTATTTACTCATTTACATGACTAATTAATGTTAATGATGTTTTTACTTAAGGTTTCTATATGACAAGTTGATTCGACCATGTGGATTGGAATCCAGATTCGCTTTCATAAATCCCAACTTCATTCACGCAAGGTCAATCAACTCAAAACCAGATGAAGATACAGAAAAGATACAGAAAAGTTGTTCTTTTTACCATATAATACTGGCCACAAGTAAGATTTTCATTCTAAATTTCCTCTATTATAATTTTATGTTTTTTGATGTTGTGTAGAAAGTTTCTATCTAACCTTTGTTTAATGTTACAGTGGACACTAGTTGCGATTAATCTTGTGAGAGAAATTGTATATTATCTGGATTCATTGGGCAATGATTGGACAACATACCCAGATACGTAGAAGACAATTGATACATAAGTGAGATTGTTCTAAAATTCTTGTGTGTATATTTAATTATTTATGTGAGATAGTTCTAAATATTAGTTTATATTTTATTACAGCATTCTACAAAGTTTTCGAGCACAAAGAGATATTCAAGTGCCAAAGAATAGAGTCAACAACATTTCGTGGATCAAAGTGAAGGTATATTTTCACAATTTTGATTATATAGTGATGATACTTGATAAAACAAGTTAAGGTGCATATCTTGATGTATATCCGTATTTTCTTTCCATGTGTAGTGTCCTCGTCAGTGCAATGGTGTAGATTGCGATTATTTTATGTTGAGGTTTATGAAAGAAACTCTTCTTTTGGATCGATTAGAGATTCCATCCACGGTATGAATTTCTAACTTAGGAATTATTTTAATATTTCTCATAAAATGACTTAGTGTTTTAAGTTAATCATACTATGTTATATTATTATGTAGTACTTTGATGAATTCCAGTGTGCTTATTACTCAAGAGATCAATTGGATGAACTAATGGAGGATTGGCGTCAATTTGTTATGGAGTTGAGAATTTTATTATAAGGTATAAATTTGAGTTTTTAGAATATAATATATGTCATTATAGTTGTGTTGCAATATTATTGTTTTTGTTGTTGTTATTTGGTAACTTGTATGAAATTCGTTTTTTTTAATTTTGTTTCAGGTTATATGTGCAGATCGATGTAGAAGATAGAGCCATTTTGTAATTCATTGTTGATGTTGTTTCGTTGTTGTATATATTAATGTTGTTGTTGTTTCAAGTTTATGAAATATTGTGAAAATATGGATTGAAGATGTATATTGATGTTGTTGTTGTTTCAAATTTTATATTGAAGCTACAAATTTGATTCAAGTTTATGAAATTTCGGTGCAAATTCTGGTAAAAACCTGGTGCAAAAAATGGTGAAATTAAATCTGGTGCATATAAGCTAACTTTATAATAGGCAGCGTTTTGTTTTAAATGGAAAAAAAATTTACATAAAAAAATTTCGTGGGGAAAGCGCTGCTAAAGGGGGGAATAGACAGCGCTTTTAATCGAAGCGCTGTCTAAAGTGGATGAAAAAAGCACTGATATAGGGGGCAATAAAAAAGTGTTGCTATAGGGGCGATAAAAAAGCGCTGTATAAAATAAAGTGCTGCTAAAGAGGGTATCTATAATAGCATTTTTCAGGAGAAAGCATTGTCTAAAGGGTATCTATTGCAGCACTTTTACAAAGCGCTGTCTAAAGCTCCACCTAAATTTTTTTCAAAGTGCTTTCTAAAGTGAAAGCGCTGATATAGGGGCAATAAAAAGTGTTGTATAAAGTAAAGCGCTGCTAAATAGGGTATATATAGCAGCGCTTTTCAGGAAAAAGTGTTTCTTAAAGGGTATCTATAGCAGCGCTTCTGCAGTAACCTAAGCGTTGTCTATACCTTTAGCAACAGTGGTTTTAGCAGCGCTGTCTATGGCCAAAAAAGCGGTATCTAATCCCTTGTTTGACATAGTGTGATAGGCCACAAGCCATACTTTAGCTTTGATATTTTAAGTAGGTCAGACTCAGACTTAGCAAAGCCTCAGCTCAATTCCTATTTATTTCCCTAATTACGACTTGGTCCAATTGATTAGAGCAATGAGAAACACTTTTTAATCAATCCGAAAAAAACCATTAATTGATTAAATTATATATGGTTTTAAGATTTTTCTTTTTTGGATTAGGGTTGAAACTTTTTAAAGTGTTTTAATAAAAGAAAAGATGATGTAATGGATTAATATGTTATTTTGCTTATGGATCATTTTCTGTTTTGAGCTTTTTTTTATTTATTTATATAAATAAGATTTTCCCCATTTAATTTTACACTAAATTTTGCAAATAAAACTCTAGTTTTTTTACTCTTTATTTCTATAATTTTCAAAATACTGTAAGATTGAAAATCCCTATTAAAATTTGTGTTGTTATGAATGTTATGCTTAATTTATTTTATTGAAGAGATTATTCTCTTGTGTCATATCTTCTCTAAATAGTATAATATTTCTCTAGTATCACAATATGACAGATGAATTGTTAAATTAGTTAAATTAGTCTGATGAGCACTTTTTAAGTGTTGATTACTCATTCTTAATAGTTGAATACTAAAATATATATTTTTAAAGTTGAAATTTATCGTATTAATTTAAATTTTAATGATTATATACAAGTAATATTAAACAAATATTACTACATATTTAAAGTTTCAAAAAATTAAATACAAACATTTCAAGAGAATATTAGGTTAAATTATATTCAGGATTCTTTAAGATATTTAATTGTAACAGATTGATCATGTGTTGTTTTCGCTACATGTGAGTCCTTTATGTTAACTAACGATTGCATCGTTGATATTTATGTTACTTTATTTTGTTATATTAATTTTATTTTAACTTCTAAAATTCATATTAAATCCGTTTTTATCCCAAAAATTACAAAAAAATTCTAAAAATATTTCTTCTCGTTTTACACTCCGTGTAATTTTCTGAGAATTTTAATTTCTATTTTACTATTTTTTTTTTATTTTTTTCTTTCCGTGCATTTTAATTAGTTTAAAAACACTTTTATGCACTAACAAATTCGGAAATTTTATTTTGTAGTCAAGTTTTTGTCTATCTCAGATTTCCTTAAGTGAGTCACCGCTGCAATGACTTGTGGCTTCGGAATGGCTTCCAAACCATTGAATGGCACTTTGTCAGACACTACGATACCTAAAAGATTTGCGTATTCTTCCAAAGTAGGCATCAACTGGTAATTAGGGAAAGTGAAACAACGATAAACAGGATCGTAAAACTGAACCAAGGTTTTAAGAAGTTCTTCATCAAAGTTAGTGTTCAAGATAGTTAAAAGAGTTCCGTAGCGTTTTCTGAAATCCTAGGGATCTTCTACCAAGGATACAAACTCTTTTAACTTTTTCACATCAGGAAATCTAAAATCGTATCTCTTGGTATTTCTTCTTCTCAAATCCATCACTCTAACCTAGAATGTTTGCAACGAAAAATTATCTAAATTCTTTGGAAATTTTATGGAAAGAGAAAAAAATGGAAAAATTTATGAATGGATGCATGAATGCCACAAAGATACCAACATGGTTACACACAAGATAGGTTCAAGCGTTCGAAGTCACAAGCATGAGGTCAACGATAAGAACCAAATGTGGGTAAGTTCTATAGGTTTAATTACCTCTAAAGCATGTTCTACTAATAATACATGGTCTATGCTTCTCTTTGAATTATCGGTTTAAACAACTAACTTGTAGTCCAATAATTTTTTTAAAGAAAAAATCGCTGATCGTAGTCTCACATGACAACTAATCCAAATCTATACCTGAATAGTTTCTGCACTACATCCTAAATGGCTAGGACGGGTTATGGGTTCTACAGCCAACTCAGCTTCAGTGGTTCGCTTGAAAAGAAAAAATATCTTTGCAAATAACTTTCTAAACAAAATTACCCCCAAGAAAACCTCCACTGAGCGAGGGATCTCAAATTAACTTATTAAGTACTGCGACTCCTCGTAAGTTAATAGGACTATACCCCACCTAATTCTTAAAATGTTTCTTAAATTCGGGTTAGGATTTTTTCCATCACATGAAATCACGAGTAACAAAACAAGACACATAGTAAATAAAACAAACATATGCACAAATGAGGCTTAACCCCTTTTTTATTTTTTGGAAACAAAGAAAATCTTGGTGACTCCCCAGTCGAGTCGCCATTTTTCTATTTGCGGTAAAAAGTGAAGAACAAGAGAATCAAATCGGAATTCGAATCTCCGGCTCAAAACGATTTACTCTTTATTTTTTGTTAAAAATATACCCGGGCACCAAGCTTTATTGTTTTCAAACAAGAAAGGAAAAGAAAAGAGGAAAGCTGATATACCCTAAAATAAATATGCAATGCGATTAGTGTGAGCTAAACGCAACACATGGGGGAGTGACCTGGGTAAGGGGGTTAGTTGTATAAAGGGAAGGCATTAGCACCCTATATATTTATAGTATTCTATAGGAACCTTTTGTGTGTTTGTGTTTTATTTTCTATGTTATTTTGGAAAAGTTTCCCCTTTGGGATTTAAGAAGGGTAGGTTAGGTAGGAACCTAAGTTTGTTTATTATTATTATGCTCGCAAAGATCATTGGGATCCTCTACATACATATCCCCTAGTGGGAATCAGAGCATATGTAACTCGAATATAAGGGAAACTAAGGTTTGTTTGGTTTTAGGGAGAAATAAGTATGCTCGCCAAGGATGAGACATTGTGCCTACGTATTCTCAATAGGAAGTTGAGAAAGTCAAAGCAATCGTAGTTCCCACTTATGTGCTAGTGGAAGCAAAGAAATTAAGAGACAACGACAAGTGTCATCTTAATGAAAAATGTATCTAATCTATTTCATCACATACATTTTTGAAAATTTGATTTTTTTAAATCTTTCATTGTAAGCATTTGGTGTTTTTCTTGAGTGTACAAGCGTTACCACTTAAAAGTTAAGAAAGATGTTTGAAAATTGTTGAATCTTTCATTGTAAGCATTGGGTGTTTTGCTTGACTGTACAAGCGTTGCCACTTACAGTTAAAAAAGATGTTTTGTTTGAAAAAGTATTTATTTTAATAAATGTTTGATTTGTATGTGATGCTATAGATGAGATACTTCTTCCATAAAGATGATTCATGTCTTATCTCTAAGGAGAATTGTTTTGTTATTGATTAGGGGAATGCTTTTAAGAACCATGTGGGCCCTTGTATTGTAAGCCCAAGAGGAGGCTATTCGAGGGACATCGAGGGTCCTTGTATTGTGAGCCCAAGAGGAGGCTTTTCGAGGGACATCGAGGTCCTTGTTGTAAGTATGAAATGCGCCTAAGAAGGGGTGAATTAGGTGTTTAAAAATCTTATCAATTTTTATGAATACTTGTTCTAATTTTTCTGTTTTGGTATATGAAGTTTTTACAAGTGTTTCTATCCTTTTGGTTATGGTGTGATAAAAGTAATAAATGCAAAAAAGTAAAGAACACAAGGATGTATCCTGGTTCCCCTCACAGTCCGAGAGTACTCCAGTCCCCTTACAACATGCAAGAGATTTCACTATAGTCAGAATTATCGTACAACTTATTCACACCAATGGTGATGCCTACTATCTAACCTATAGGGAGACCAAATGCTCTTAACACCTCTAAAGTCTAAAACACTAAGTGCAAGAAGAACAATCCTCTTCAATACACACACTTGTTTCCAACAATCCTAGACAACAAGAATACAACAAGTATATTTGGATTTTACAAGAGTTTTGAAGTTGTAGCACAATATATCAATCTTGGATTGATCTTCTCCTTCAACAAAATAATTCTCAATAATGGATACAAATGTTCACAATGATATTATGAAACTTAGAATAATTTTTCAATGAAAAATATGTGTGGAAAGTCTCACAAAAAATTCGGATGTAAAACACTTGAGAATATTTGAAGATAAAGAGTTTTTTGTAAATAGAGTTATTGATTGAAGAAGGTGATTTAAATCTGAACAAATTTGCAATGTTTATATGCTCTAAAACACCTTTACAAACATGTATAATTATATGAAAAGATGCCATGATTCATGTTAAAGATCCCATCAAAAATTTGTTTGAAAAATAAAATAGTTTTTCACACTGGTTCAGTTGTAACCGGTTTCCACATGGGAGAACCCGGTTCCACTAACTGCAACGTTAAAAAAATTGAATTTTAGTGCAGGGGAACCGGTTCCCTCATAGGAGAACCCGGGTTCCCCATACAAAAATCAGGGGCATGAAAAACATGAAATTGGGTAACCGGGTTCCCATATGGGGTAACCGGTTCCCAGAGCATATTTTCTAAAAATGTTTTACAAATGATGTTTAAACTAGATTTTGATATCTAAAATATTTTTTAGCAATTTTATGGCATGCATGAATCATTATGTGAACACTTGTATGCATATAGAGAGATTGAATGCATATACCTTTTGACATTTCATTTTGATTCCACAATGATTCTTCAAGACTTGATTATATAGATGGTTTGAGCCATTTCTTTTTGCAATCAATTTCTTCATTGTAAACTTGTCTTCATCAAAACACTTTAGGAGGCAAGCTTGATTTCACATCTTGATTTTCCATTCTCCCCCTTTTTGATGATGACAATCTTTGCTTGAAATATTTATCCATTTTATTTTCTCTAACATTTGAAGCTATATTTGAGACTCTCCCTAAATCAAAGCTCCCCCTTGATTTATGAATTGGAGACCACTTGAAAAGAATGAAAGTGCATGTTGGCTACAAAATTTTGTTAGAGAAACACATATGCATACACATAAATCTTCTCCCCATTTGTCATAAGCAAAAAGGAATGGGGAAAAGAATAAAGGTAAGAAATGTAAAAGTATGAAATGCAATATAACATAATAAACACACAAGTAAGCACAATACGAAACCATTATGGTTTAAACACATTACAATTAATAGAGTATGTCTAAATATAATGAGCATAAACGAAACATTGTCTAAAAAAGAAAGAAATTAACACATAAATTAACATAAGACATAAGTGAACAAATCATTCTTCCAAATCTTCATCATGTTCCTCTCCTTGGCCATCTCCATCACCAACCTTTTATTCATCTTCATCATCATCTACCACAACTTGGTTCCTTTGGGCTTTGAGAAGTTCCCTCATTTGACGCCTTAAAAGAGCATGTTCAAATTGATTTTCTCAATGGTTACTAGCAATGGTATTCTCTATAGAGCACATCTTGTTGAATAAAATTTCCATGGTGTAACCATCTTCCGGAACCGGAGGTGGAGCACCGGGTGCGGGATCTTCCTTATAGTGAAATTTTCCTTCAAGGTCCAAGACTATACCAGTGTTTTTCAAGGCGGTTTTGACATTGATTTCACGGTCCTTTTCCGTCATCACTATCTTAGGTTCTCTTTGTAAAGACACACCAGCATTATCAATAATTCTAGAGATAGGTCTAGAAAAGGGTAAGCCACTATTTAGGTGTACAAGATGATTCATGTGGTTCTGGATAGTGAGTGCCCAATTAACAGAAATCCCTTGTTTCAAAGCATAAAGCATTGATGCGAGAGTGGTTTGAATTTTTTGGAAGCAAAACATAAGCAATAAGATAGTGAAGCATCCTATCACTGACAGATAAATTCGAACCAAACATATTCAGCTTTGAAGCATTTTGCTGCCTAACACCTGCACGTTGAGATTTTCGACACATATCCAAAAATACTTCAATTTTACTGTAGGATTTCCATTCATCTGGTATAGAACCTTGTACAAGAACTAATCCTTCATAAGGAACCCTTAAACATTTTCCAAATAATTCAACATCCAAACAAATATCCTTATTTAGAACAAAGGAGGTCAAAAAAATTTCATCAGTTTCAGTAGTTACTAGAGACATATTTTTATAAAACTCCTTAACAAGATCGAGATAGATAAATCCACGGTCATTGACAAAAACATCAAACTTTGCAACAGCTATTCTAGTAGGAAAATTAAATCTATGAGCAGGAAAAGCAGAGAGGTTACCATACTTTGCCGGCAAAAGAGCTCGATTTCGAATGTTGAAAGTAAGTCCCCTACTCTTGAGTGTGGGTCGAGTGGGTTGAACAGAATCTTGTTGGTCATCACTAGTTTCACCAATTTTGAGTTTTCTCTTAGGTCCCCTAGTTACTCTTGAAGAAGAAGCCATGGATGGAGATGAAGCTTTTTGAAAATTAGGGTTTTGGAAAGGGATTTTCGGATTTGAGGTACAAAAGGATTTTGTGATATGAGGTATGAGAGGAGGAAGGTTGATATAGAGTCATGAGATAGTGGGTGTTAATTTTTAGGTTTAGAAAAAGAGAAAGTAGGGTTTTAATGGAGAATGGGAAGGTTGAAGAAGATGGAAGAGTGAAGAGTTCCAAGAGGGAATGATTTTGACTTAAGTTGGAAAGCACTTAAAAGACAAAACATAAGTTATAAAGTCAAACATAACAAAACTAAAAAATGCATTAAAAAAACAAGTAAAAAGGCTCTATTGTTCAAGGGTAATCGATTACCATATGCGGGTAACCGGTTACTAGTTCATGAAACTGAAATTTGGAGCGAAAATACGTGTGAAAACCTGTTCCCCTGACAAAAAACAGAAAATACTTATATTTTTGGATAATGCATGAAAAATAAAAAAAAATAATGCATAAAAATAAGTATGAAAAAATATTAAAAATATAATGCATATATTTATTTAAACATATGTAGTACTAAAAAAATACATATTAAAACATGGACATAAATATTTGTAAACACAAATAATCACAACATATAGTATGGATGATATATTAAGATATATTATGAAAGAATTAAATACATGTACCGATTTAGATGTCATTTTCATCCAATATTCTCAATTCTCGACGGATTTTGAAGAACGGATCTCGAGCCAAATGTTTAGTGAAAATGTTCGCTAGTTGGTTGTGAGTATCAACAAATGTAACTCGGCATCTCCTTGAAGCACATGATCACGAAGAAAATAATGTCGAATATCGATATATTGGTTCTTGAATGCATTGTTATCGCATCGCAGAGGAATGCATCTGAGATCAAGTCCGTAGTTACGAAGTTGTTGCTTAAGCCAAAGAATTTGTGCACAACAACTACCTGCTGCTATGTACTCCGCTTCGGTCGTGCTAAGAGCAACACATGCTTGTTTTTTACAAGCCCGTGATACTAATGCATTTCCAAGAATGTGATAAGTACCACTTGTGCTTTTTCTATCAGTTTTACAACCTGCATAATCCGCGTCAGAATAACCAATTAAATTGCAAGCACTACCTTTTGGATACCATAAGCCGACATTGGTTGTTCCTTTGAGATACTTCATGATCCTTTTTACCGACATGAGATGTGATTCCTTTGGATTTGCTTGAAAGAGAGCATAAAGACAAACACTAAACATTATGTCAGGACGACTTGCCGTCAAATATACTAAGGAACCAATCATACCTCGATACTTAGTAATATCAATTGGAATACCAGATTCATCTTGATCAACATATGTACCGGAGCCCATTGGATTATTCATCGCTTTATAACTATCCATATCAAACTTTTTCAATAACTCTTTGCAATAATTGGATTGGTTGATGAAGATCCTATCTTTTAGTTGCTTAATTTGTAGTCCAAGAAAATAATTCATCTTACCCATCATGGACATCTCGAATTCTCCTTGCATCATCAATGAAAATTCTTCACACATTTCTTTGTTAGTCGATCCAAAAATGATATCATCAACATAGACTTGAACCAATAAAGTGTTACTTTTGATTTTCTGAATGAATAAAGTTTTATCAACCTTACCCTTTTCAAAACATTTTTCACACAAAAAATTGATAAGCCTATCATACCATGCTCTTGGTGCTTGCTTTAATCCATAAAGAGACTTTCTCAACTTAAAGACATGTGAAGGATTTTTTAAGTCTTCAAATCCCGAGGGTTGTTTGACATAGACTTCTTCATTGATGTAGCCATTCAAGAATGCGCTTTTGACATCCATTTGATAAAGCTGAAAATTTAATGAACAAGCATAAGCAAGTAAAAGACGAATAGCTTCTAACCATGCAACTTGAGAAAATGTTTCTTCAAAGTTGATTTCTTCTTCTTGATTGTAGCCTTGAGACATCAACCTTGCTTTGCTTGAAAAATTATACCATTCTCATCAAGTTTGTTTTAAACACCCATCGGATACCTATGATGTGTTTACCACTTGGCCTGGAACAAGTTCCCAAACTTGATTTCTCTCGAATTGATTTAATTCTTCTTGCATAGCAATTATCCATTGATCGTCTCCTAAGGCTTCATCAACTTTGTAGAGTTCAATTTGAGAAACAAACGCCATGTTTAAGCAAACATCTTGGAGATTTAATCTTGTTGTAACTCCTTGACTAATATCACCAATGATTTTATCAATAGGATAGTCTCTATGAGTTCTCCATTCTTTGGGTAGATCATTATATTTGTATCTTGTTTTAAAACTTCTTATTGATGTTCTGGTTGATTCATATTTTGATCATTTGAAATTTCTTTCGGGGGGTAAATCTATAATGTCATCATCATCACACACAACTATTTCCTCCTTAAAGGTGTTAGTTTCATCAAAAGAAACATGAATATATTCTTCAATAGATAAAGTTCTTTTATTATAAATTCTATATGCTTTACTAGAAAGTGAATAACCAAGAAATATACCTTCGTCGGATTTCTCGTCAAACTTACCCGAGATTATCTTTGTCATTGTTGAGGACAAAGCATTTGCATCCAAAGATATGAAAGTGAGAAATGTGTAATACGGTGGAAGAACTGACTTGTTTGTTTTGCGTTTTATCGCAAATGTTGCGGATAGCAAGAGTCTCCACCGACTTTTCTTTTATCCAGTTAAGGGAAGGCAAAAAGAACAGGAAAAGACCTTCGTTAAATTCTGCGTACAGGAGGCAGTTATGAAAAGTGAAGATATTAGCATCCTTTCCATCCGTAGTTATCTACGGGCTCTTAATTGCTTAGCTCACTTTATAAATTGCTTTCTGTGTGTGTGTTTGAAAAGATGTTTTGAAAAGGCATTTCACTTTGACTTCGTAATGATTCTCGCTGGAATGTATACGAAGTGTTCAAAAATATTTTGTTTTGAAAAAGTGTTTAACTTTGTAATGATTCACGCTGGAATATATACAAAGTGTTTGAAAAGTTTTTGAAAATAGTGTGAGGTGTGAAAAGTATTTTTGATTGGAGCAAGCAAAAGAGTCTTATTACTTACTCAGAATGGTCGTTTCCATGTTATTTTGCTTTTCTTTAGGGTAACGCTATCCATACCATTAGTTGGAAGGTAACTCTATCCTTTGGATGTCAAGGGACATTTGTAGGGTCATCGTATGGTCATAGAAGGCAACATGTAGGGATACCTTAGCATATTTGTAGGGACGATCATCACTTTTCATAGGCAACAACTGAGGGATGAGATCATGTATTTGTAGGCAACATTACGGGTCATTGAGGGACTATGATCTTTCATTCGAAGGGACTATGATGATGTTATTCGTGAGCGTCTTAGCTAATATATCCCTACGTTCGAGGGATATGACCATTGTTTCGAAAGTCAACAAGAGAGGATACCCTAAGGTGGGTGCATGTGTGAAAAGTGTGTTGTATTCAGATATTTTATCTTGTGATTATAAGTGATCTATGTTGTTTTTAATTTTTCCATACACGCCTAGTTAATAGCAGTTAAATATGTGCAGAAATTAAAGTGCGGAAAATAAAAGTGCGGGAAAGTAAACCCTAGACTATTACATGGCTTTGGGGCAGATACATAATATAGGAGTGCAGAAAGTAAACCCTAATTAAGCTATTACATCCCATGAGCATATACATAATATTGGAAAAATGCGAGAAATTAAAGTCCTAACTATTACAACTTGTGAACAGTTACAATATTAAAAATAATTTCGCGAGAAGGATCGAATTGTGAATAAGATAAAATAATTTTAGTAAAAAGAAAAATTTTGAGTTAGGAAAAAAAGTTTTAGGGTTAGTACACCTAATTAAATGAGAAAAATATTTTTTGGGAATTTTCTGGATTAATTTGATATGGAAAAAGTGATTTAAAAGTTAATTTTTGATTAATTAACAATTAAATAAAATATGAGTGAAAAATAATATTTTTTTGATGAAAAAATTAAATTAAGGTTTTTCTAACCTAATTATGAAAAGAAATATTTTTTTGTGATTTTTTGCTTTATTAAAAAAATGTTTGGAAGAAATTGAATTGAAAAGAAAAAAAAAAGAAAATAAGAAAAATGTTAGTTATGAAAAAAAAGGTAAAAGAAGAATGGGGTAGCCAAGGATCGAACCCCTGCCCCATATGATATACGCGCGCGCCTCCTGCCACTGAACCAAGCATGTTTTTGTGTTAGGCAAATGAAACAAACATATTATAAAGGACATAATTTTCTGAAAATAATTAAAACCAAATCACGCGCGAAGGGGTTATCTTCCCCGTTTGAATTTCCATACTTTTACCAACGGACATGTTTCATTGCTAAAACCTATGCCCAATGTTTTGTTCGTCACTATACCCCTGCAAGAAATCAAAATCAAGAAATATGCAACATAAATGAGTTATGAGGCCATGGATCAACTTGGTTTGATCCTCTGAGTATGATGGAGTCATTGGTTTTGTCCAATTTTTCTTAATTCGCAAAGCCCTAATTCCAAGCTTGGAACCCTAGCCATGGCAGATTCGTATACATGTACTCAATCTTAAATTGAACCATGCAGAAAGCTTCGAAATAGCATCAGGAACACAAACATATAATCAAATCATGTTAAAAGTGCATGAATCATTGAAATCGATTTTGAAATAAGTTATGCAAACCGTGATCGGGATTGAGCGATTCTAGAGATGTTGATGGCTTGTGAGTATCTGGAAAGATTCAGAGGATCACCTGGAAGCGATTGGAAAGCTTTGTTTGGCTTGGATCGGTGCAAAAACAGGTCTGCCACTTGCTTGCAACTCACGGTTTTTTGCAACTTAGGTTAGGGTTCTTGAGCATGAATTTTCGTCCTCGTAGCATCTGGGATCAGTGTATATATACTAGAGTGAATTAGGTCAAGAATCATGAAGGAATTATATGTCAATCAATGAGAAAATATTTGATTTGTAATGAAACCAAACATTGCCTTTTTTGAATCAATTTCAATCAATTCTCTTGTCAATCTCAATAATTTCGAAAATATCAGCTTATATGCTTCTTTGGACCTCAAGAATGATTAAAAAAAATCAACCTTGCACTTAATGTTTTGAATTTATATCTTTTATTTTAATTAAATTGGTTTTAAATGAATAAAAATCCAAAATAAATAAAAATAAAAGATAAAAGGTGTGGCCTTGGACTTGGAGGTTCTAATTCAGATAAGAAACAAGTTTGAACCAAGAAAAGTTAGGCCCATTTAGAAAAAAATTGATGTTTTCAAGTATTTCTCTTCATGCACCTCCTCAAAAATGTCAAACTTGCACAATTTGTATCTTGCTCAATTTTCAATATTTTTGAGTGTTATTGGACATTTTAGAAATATTAAGATGTCATCTAAACAATCCTTTTGGTTTCATTTTCATTGAAGTTTCCATGTTCATGAACACTTCTTTTTAAAAAGATGACTTTTTGTTGACTTTTAAAAGGACCTGTAATGTTTTGATCCATAACTTCCAAATGAAGAATTTTTGGCCAAAGCTTGTGAGACATAGAGTTGTAGATAATTTAATTCCCTTCAAAATGAGATTTGTTGGAAAACATTTTGATGAAGTATGTGAAAGTTATGCCTGGTCAAATTCTGTTGACTTTTGTCTAAAAAACCCTAATTTAGAAACTTTGACTTTTGATCAAATCTTGACTTTTCTTGAGGAATCATGGTCAAACCTTGATAAAATGATGAATGTTACTTCAAAATATTATTGTTGACCAAAAATTATGAAGTTTGACTGTATGTTGACCACGGTTGACTTTTGTCCAATATAGTTGATTTTCAACCATCTGAGCAATTGGATGAGCAAATTTGGCTTGTAAGACTTGAAACTTGACATGGTGATCCCTTGAAGCATATGATGAGGTATGATGACCATTTAAAGTATTGGAAACCCATTTTGACTTTAGAGGAGCAAAGCCCTAGTTTGGATTATTGCTAGCAGAGGGTTTGTCGTCAACCCTTGTGAAATCTTAAGTATGGAGATGTGAATTGTCTTGAGAAGTAGGAGGAAAATTTTGGGGTATGACACAATGTTTGGCTTTCTTCCTTTGAATAGCTCATATGGAGTATTTTTCAAGATAGGTCTAATGGTAATTCGATTTTCAACATAACATGTCGTACTAACTGCATCCGTCCAAAAATACTTTGGTAGATTTGCATCACTAACCATCGTTCTTGCAAGTTCCACTAGAAACCTATTCTTTCTTTCAACTACTCCATTTTTTTGTGGAGTTCTTGTTGCTGAAAACTTATGCGAGATACTATGTTCTTCACAAAATTCTTCAAATGATGCATTTTGGAATTCTCCACCATAGTCACTTCTTATGGATACAATCTTTAGTGATTTTTCATTTTGAATTTGTTTTGCATACTTCTTAAAGGCTTTGAAAGCATCACTTGTCTACACAAGAAACAAAGTCCTAGAATATCTAGAAAAATCATCAACAATAACTAAAGCGTATACATTACCTCCGAAGCTTCTTGTTCTTGATGGACCAAATAAATCCATGTGCGACAATTATAGTGGCCTTGTAGTGGACACCACATTCTTATATTTGAAAGTTGATTTGGTTTTTTTTTCCCTTTTGAGAAGCATCACATAATTTATCTTTGACAAACTTTATCTTTGGTAAGCCAACAACAAGATCATGTTTGGTAAAAAAATTTAAGTGATCCATATGAATATGGGCTTCTCTTTTATGCCACAACCATGATTCATTATTGTTTACCATGAGACATTTTACTTTCAAAGATAAATCATCTAAGGAAATCATAAAAATATTATTAATTCTTTTACCTTTGAGTTTTAACTCATTGGTGACTTCATCAATAATCAAGCATTCATCTTTAGTAAACTTGATCTTGAAGCCTTTGTCACAAAGTTGGCTAATGCTAAGAAGATTGTGCTTTAGTCCTTAAACATAAAGAACATGTTCAATGTATTTTAAAGGTGGTGCACCAACTTTGCCTTTGCCAAGAATTCTTCCCTTATTGTTATCTCCATAAGTGACATAACCCTTGGCCTTTAAGACTAGATTTGGAAATTGGTTTATGTCTCCTGTCGTATGCTTGGAACAACCACTATCAAGATACCATAGATTTGAAGTGGTTTTCCAGCAAACCTACAAAACAAATTAAGTTTTGTTAGGTACCCAAATTGCTTTGGGTCCTTCATAATTAGTACCTTACTTTACCCACACATAATGCCCACTTAGAACACTAAAGTTTCATACATAGCAAGAATTAGGTGTATGGCCTTTAATACCATATTAAAAACAAGTTGGTTCAAATTTACTTCTATATCTAGGAGGATAAGATTTATTCTTAACAATTCTTTTCTTTTAGGATAATGATGAACTACTTTAGATTTTTTGACTTTCTCTTGGGTTGGTTTGTTACTAGCCTTAACAAAGATAGTTTTGTTGGGACTTGGTTGAGAAAATTTTGAAAAAAGTCCACTTTTATCTTTAGGATACCTTTGTGTGCTAAGAACATTTTCCAATCCAACTTGTCCTTTCTCATACCTTTCTAGGACTCTTTTAATTGAACAATTTGGAAAGAAAGTGATTCACAATTATTGCATACAAAATTCTGTTTTTGATCACCAATCATCTTTTCTTTTTTATCTTTATCATCATCGGAATCAAATGAAGAACTTATCTCATTATCTTCCCATGCAACATAAGCCATTTTATTTTTGAACTCTTTTTGCCTTTGAATCCATTTTTCTTGGAGAGTTTTGGACAATCCGGCTTTATTTGACCTTGCTTTCCACATTCATAACATGTGACATCTTGTGTTGATGTGGAGGCTTCTTTATCTTTATGCTTAGAAATTTTCTTCCTTTTGACAAAGTTAGCATTATAAAGATTATTTTTATGACCAAAATATTTTCCTAACCTTTTACAAGAATCAAGTTTTCATCTTCCTCCGATGCATCTTTTCTTGACTTTCTTTTGAATCTAATTTCGAAGCAATTCCTTTGGGTTTCCTCTCATGATTCTCATGTTTTTCAAGTCTTCCAAGTTCTGTTTCATATTCTTGAAGCTTTCCGAATAATATTGTGAAAGTCATAGTTGCTAGGCTTTTATTTTTGGATATTGCCGTCACTTTTGGTTGCCATTTCCTAGTTATAAACCTAAGCACTTTAAGATTTAATTCATCGTTAGTTAAAGTCTTACCGAGTGCCTTCAAATGATTTGTCAAGTGAATGAATCTCTTTTGTAAGTAAAGGATGGATTCTCCGGACAGCATTCTGAATAATTCGTATTCTTGACTCAAAGTGTTCAATCTAGATCTTTTGACTTCGGCGGTTCCTTCATGAGTTTCTACAAGAGTGTCCCATATTTTCTTTGTTGTTTACATGTCGATACTCGAAAGAATTCATCCATACTAAGAGCGCTTTGGAGAAGATTGATTGCCTTTTTGTCATAGAAAACGTTTTTCTTGTCATCTTCATTCCATGATGCTTTAGGCTTTGATGATCCAACACCATTGACAACACATACTGGAGCAAATGGACCATTCTCAACAGTATCCCATATTTATTCTCCTTGCACTTCAAGATAAGCCTTCATGCGAATTTTCCAAAAGTCAAAGTATTCACCACAAAATAATGGAGGCTTGTTGTTATTACCACCAACTTTGAAAACCGGATTTTGATTTGTGGAAGCCATTCTGAATCTTTAGGAACAAGTTACCTATAATTTGCTCTGATACCAATTGTAAGTATCAAATGCACCTAAGAGGGGGGTGAATTAGGTGTTTAAAAAATCTTATCGGTTTTTTATGAATACTTGTTCTAATTTTTCTGGTTTGGTATATGAAGTTTTTTACAAGTGTTTCTTTCCTTTTGGTTATGGTGTGATGAAAGCGATAAATGCGGAAAAGTAAGGAACACAAGGATGTATCCTAGTTCCCCTCACAGTCCGAGAGTACTCCAGTCTCTTTACAACATGCAACAGATTTCACTATAGTCAGAATTATCGTACAACCTATTCACACCAATGGTGATGCCTACTATCTAACCTATAGGGAGACCAAAGGCTCTTAACACCTTTAAGGTCTAAAACACTAAGTGTAAGAAGAATAATCTTCTTCAATGCACACACTTGTTTCCAACAATCCTGGACAACAAGAATACAACAAGTATATTTGGATTTGACAAGAGTTTTGAATTGTAGCACAATATATCAATCTTGGATTGATCTTCCTTCAAGCAAAACAATTCTCAATGGATACAAGTTTTCACAATGATAGTATGAAACTTAGAATAATTTTTAATGAAAAATACGTGTGGAAAGTCTCACAAAAAATTCTGATGTAAAACACTTGAGAATATTTGAAGATAAAGAGTTTTTTGCAAATAGAATTATTGATTGAAGAAGGTGATTTAAATCTGAAAAATATGCAATATTTATATGCTCTAAAACACCTTTACAAACATGCATAATTATATGAAAAGATGTCATGATTCATGTTAAAGATCCCATCAAAAATGTTTGAAAAAGAGTTTTCACATTGTTCGGTAACCGGTTTCCACATGGGAGAACCCGGTTCCACTAACTGCAACGTTAAAAAAATTGAATTTTAGTGCAGGGGAAGCGGTTCCCTCATAGGAGAACTTGGGTTCCCCATACAATAACCAGGGGCGTGAAAAACATGAAATTGGGTAACCGGGTTCCAATATGGAAACCGGTTCCCGAGGATATTTTCTAAAATGTTTTACAAATGATGTTCAAACTAGATTTTGATATCTAAAATATTTTTTAGCAATTTTATGGCATGCATGAATCATTATGTGAACACTTGTATGCATATAGAGAGATTGAGTGTATATACCTTTTGACATTTCATTTTGATTCCACAATGATTCTTGAAGACTTGATTATATAGATGATTTGAGCCATTTCTTTTGCAATCAATTTCTTCGTTGTAAACTTGTCTTCATCAAAACACTTTAGGAGACAAGCTTGATTTCACATCTTGATTTTACACTTGTATTGGGAGCCCAAGAGAAGGATATAGGGTATGGTTAGCTTAGCTTTAAGAGTGATTTCACCGAAACCGTACTCTTGGGTTCATCTAGTGAAGGTAATTCTTTGTATTGGAAGCCCAATATGAGGTTGTTAGAGATTTCCGTCTTTGTTGTATGAGGTCCAAGATAAGGCTAAACTCAACGAGGGAGTTCTTTTGTACAAATCCCAAGAGAGGCTAACTCTGAGGGAGTTCTTTTGCAAGCCCAGTGGAGGCTAACTCGAGAGGTGAGTTCTTTTATCGAAGCCCAACAACGAGGCTATGAGGAACCTAGTTGTTATACTAGTTGTAATGACATAAATACACATGAACAAGTATATGAACAAGTATATATATGACAAAGTGTATGTGTGCATTCATAAGAGTTTATGAAGGAAATATATAAACAAGTGTTTAAAACAAGCAATTAAAGCTAGTGTACTTGGATATATACAAGGAATGTGAAAGTAATATATAAACAAGTGTTTAAAACAAGATGATAAGCTAGTATACTTGGATATATACAAAGGAGTGAGACTTACACCTTAAGGGAGTCCCACTAGTTTAAGAGCAGTTTCACCGGGAATAGTGCTCCTCTTAATACTAGTGGAATTGGTGTATTAACAAGCAAACGATACTAGCGAACGATACTAGTTTATACTTGAATATTTGCACAACAAGTTGAATATGTACAAAAAAGGGTGAATATGTACAAGGAAACTAAGTATGTACATATGAGGGTTGGGACTTACACCGTAAGGAAGGCCCATGATCAATTTGATTTTGAATTCGAAACATTTTCGAAGAAAAACCTAGTTCGGTTTGTATTTTCAAAGATTAAATTGAATCGATCATGGAAAAGAGGTGTGTAAGTTTAAAATGTTTTTGAAAGTTTTTAAAAGGTTTTGAAAAGTGAAAGGTATTCAGATGATTGTTTTGATAAATATTAGGTTTGAAAAATCAAGAAGAAAATATTTTTGAAAGTGTTTAAAAATACTTAAAACGCCTATTTTAAACCTAATAAAAATATATCAAAAGAAAATATTTTTTGGCATTTTTTGACATAATCATAAAATAGATGTATTAAATGACAAGCGTGCAAAAAATCATCTCAAAATGAGAAGTTTTGATTGGTTTTTGAAAATGTTGAAGTTTGTTGAAAAAACTTTTAAAAAAAACAAGTGTTAAAAAACTAAGCTTTGGTCTTAATGAGTGTTGAACTCATGACCTTTGCTTGGAAGTTTTCAAAAGGTTAACCATTGGGACACACGTGGCTTGTTAAAACAAGGCTTTGATTTGATTATATTTGAAAATAATTTTGGAAAATTGATTTGAAAATAGTTGAAAAATGAAAAGATGAAAAGGTCTCGGGGGATTCGAACCTAGACCATAGGCAAGGAATGACATAAGAAGCGATGGCGCCATCGGGGTGGTTGTTTCATCCATTATCAAAACAACAACAATTAAATATATTATGAAACAAAATTTGAATTTTTGAAAAAAAAACGCAGCGCAATAACATCATATTCTTCCTCAATCCATGATTTCATAACTTCTTATTTCTCAATGAATTTGAATGATGTAAACATCAAACTTGCTCGATTTTTACGGGAACATAAAGGTGGAATTAATTTCATTTATTTTAAGTGTAAGGTGATTAATTTTCTTATTAACACGAAGAACCCTAATTCTAAAATGATTGTGAAATCGTGTAGGTGCAACAATTCAAGCAATTGATTGAGGGTTTATGATCCTCATAAGTGCGAAACCTAATAGCATGGAAATATTTGAACTAGAATATAGAAATTATAGTATTAAGTTTGAGTTACTTACCTCTTCAAGTAGAAATTGAAATCTTGAAGGAGATGTTCATAGTTTGATGATTTGTACAACTTCATTGGACCCTACGGAACGTGTTTGGATGCTTAGATGGATTGAGAACCTCGAGTTGCTCTTCCCAGTCCAACTACCATAGCTTGGAGTGAACTTTTATTTTGATGTTGGAGATGTTACAGTCGTGGATGAGTGTTTCGATAACTCATATGTGATCTATGGATGGTGTTTGAAGTGAAAAATTGATGCACAAGTGAATTGAGAGATGGAGGTTTAAGGCTCAAGTTATGCACCTATGGAGGTTTGAACATGATTCTGATTTTGGCTAGTTTTTGTGATAACTTCCTAATGGTATTTGGAGAGTGTTTGAAGCTATGGATTGCTCAGAACTTGCAAGGTTTGGAGATTTGCAAATTCTCACATTTTGGAACTTTCAATTTTACAAATGAAGAAAGAAGTGAGAAAACAAGTTTATGATGGTTTTTCTGTGATTTCCAAATGAGGAGAGGCATCTATTTATAGGCAAGGATGTTTGGAGAGCAAGGAAAAGATAAGCTTTGATAATTTTGCAAGTTGGCTTAGATGATAAGGAAGGAATATTTGCATTTAATGTACATGGTTAATTTCTTAAACCACGGTTAAAAAACTCAAGTGATTCTATCCTTCTTTAAATCATTTCCTTTGGATATTTTTGAGATAAAACCTATCCTTAATGGTGACAAGGCTTCTAAAAGAGAAAGTTGGTAAAAATGACTTGAAAACTTGAAAAATGACCTATAATTTATTGTTATGGACCTATAAGTTCTAATTCCAAAACCATAGCTCCACAAAATATTTTTTCAAGTTCTTGGTCATTTTGGAAATCTTGGAACAGGATCTACAACTTTCATATTGAAATCTTTTCTTGAATCAAAATGGATCTAGGTGAAAAATGGCCATGAAAATGATGAAAAAAAGTGATAAAAAACACTTGAAAAATTTTCTAAGTGTTAGAAAATTTCAAGTTTTGACTTTTTGTTGATTTTTCACACATTTTTATTTTTTATGATCATGATGGATAATTTGAAATGTTTTGATGATTTAAAAAATTTGAATTTCAAATGTTGACCAAAAGTCAAAGTTTGGCTGATTTGAACAGTTGACTTTTTGTCAGATGATTCAGAATTTCTTTGAGGATCAACCATGGCATTTAAGATGTTTTGAATCAATAAATTAGTTAAATATAATTAATTGGTGATTTTGAGATCATGTTCTAAGAAATTAGGTCATTCATTGAGCAAAAAGTCAATGATACACCATCCTCGATCAAAACCCTAATTTGGTCGATTCAAGAGAGATCTTGAGGAAATGATGGGAATTGAAGATCAAATGTTGATGATTGATAAAGATAGATCATTAGTGGTGAATGGAGACTCAAACTCTAATTGATCATATCTTGAACAGATGAAAGATTTTGATTCAAAACCCTAATTTGGCTCAAGGAGCACACACCTATCTTATTACGAAATTTGTCAATGATGCATATGTGAATGATATGAGATGGTATCTTAGGTCAAAAATTGGGGTATGACAAATATGATGATATTCTTAGTTTTCCAATCACAAGACCATTTTTGTTGTCATTCTCATCCCATATGTTCCGACTTAGGCATGGTAATGCCATCAACAACATATGTCACCAGTGTTGGGCCATTTTCAATTACTTCCCAAACACCTTTTTCATATGAGTTGACATGAATTTTCATACAAGTTTTCCAATTGCTGTGATTTTCTCCCGTAAAAATTGGAGCTCTCTTATGACCCCCCTTAGGTTTGTAACCATATTCTAAAGAGTGTTCAAAGTCGAATCAATGTGGCTCTTGATGCCACTTGTTACACGGTGCGTATCTAGAGAGGGGTAAATAGAGGTGCAAAAATATTTCTAGACAAATATCTAGAATTTGAAAGTTTTCAAAATAATTTTGATTGTGGAAGCATACTTGGATCACTCGTCTTAAAATGTTATTTGAAAACTCAAATATGAAATTCAATAACTTGTAATCTATAAGATGAGATACACCAAATGAATAAACCATCACAAATCAATAGCCAATCTTATTTTTTTCTTGAACAATGTCACTTTGCAAAACTATATCCAAGGCTTAAGAGAGGAACTTATTTTAATTGTTTTATCAAACACTTGGTGTGCAAGTGAATTTTCAGAATTTTCCTTTGATTGGTGTTGATTTACAAAACCACTTATAATCAAAAAGATTATAAGCAATATCCACACCTAATTCAATAATTTGTTTGAGAAGAAAATTCTTAAAATTCAACTATTTGAAAGAAAGTTTAATGGAAATTAAAGTGAGTAAATTGCAGAAAAGTAAAAATGCACAAGAAATTTGTTTACGCAGTTCCCCACGGTTGCCCTCGCGTGTGGGTACGTTTGCGTCCAATTCCCAGTAGGAATTATTATAATTCTTAATGCAAAACTGTTTAATACAATAGAATAGTTAGAACAACAATACGATATACTCCGATTTAGTGTTAATTCTCCTACTTCCAACTTTGATCTTAAGCAAGATCAAATGAATTGATAGATGCAACCTATTCGCAGCTTAAGCTACTTTCTTGAAAGGATTTCAAACACCCCAAGGTTCCTTGAAAGGATTTCAACTATCCCAAGGGATCTTTTCAATCGAGTAAATTCGATTGTAAACTATCAACACAAGATCACCGATTCTATCACCCAATCCTTGCTACTTCCTTAAATATATTTCAAACACTCTAAGGTTCCTTGAAAGGATTTCAAACACCCCAAGGGATTTTTCACATGGATGAACTTTCGACCGATCTTGCACAAAAACCCTCAAATCAACCAATGATCTTAGAGGACAAACCGGATGATTTTTCCCGGATAAAGACCCCTACAAATCTCAACCCAACCCAATTGGAAATCTTCAATTCTTTGTTTAGATGGCACCCCTATGGAACATCATCACTATGTAATATTGGTGTGTATGCAAATATTGAAAGGTTGAAGAAGAATAGGAAATATAGGTTAATTTTATGGTATCATCAAGGTTTAAAGTGGTGCATGAATATATATATATATATAGTTTTTGAACATTTGGAATAGGAAGGGAAAATTTGGAATAAAGACAATTGACAATTTTTAGTGGTACGGTTGAATGTGTCGACTCTATGTATGTGTCAACCTATAGTATTTCTATGTGTCGAATTGAGAGAAACAGAGCCTATAGGCTTTAAAATATAAGTGAATGTGTCGATCGAAACTGGGTGTGTTAACACATAAAATAGGATTTTCTATATATTTCAAATAACCTTTAGTATGTGTTGACGAACAAATGCATGTGTCGACCTATGAGTTACAGCCTCACAGCTTTAAAATGCGATACATATGTCGACCTAAATTTCGAATGTGACACATGCAACGAAAACTAACTTAAAACTTGGGTTTAATGACTCAAGTGCTTTGACACAACATTGTGATGACTTCTTAATGCTTCCCAACATGATTGACATCTCAAGCCATTTATAATACTACTTAATGCTCCTTAGAAAACCATTTGCATATTTTGACCTCATTCAAAACCTTTTTCAAAGGGAGGTTTCACTTACAATAATTACTCGTCGTTTATTTCAAGGTATTTTCAAATTTTGCATCAAATATTTTGTCACTATACGCTTTCACTTCCCACTTAAGTCTCCTTGTATATCTTCATTTTCCTCATATCTCTCTGCATCTATTAAAACTATATCTCATCTAGACTAAATGACCTCAAAAACCTTTCACATCAATGAAGAACTTCTTGAAGTTCTCTATGAACATCGCCCAAATGTTCCTAGACTAAGCGTTGATGAGCTCAATTTATCTCAGAGCATCGTTATTCAAGGATGGTCCGAGTACTTTGAATTAATGCATGGTCATATTTATCCAAATCTAGTCAAAGAATTTTAGAAGTATGCATCTGCGAAATTTGATGGTTCCTTTGTCTCCTCTATTGTTTTTAGCAACACTATTACCATCATACGCAACCATTGTTGCTTTGCAATTGGATGCACCCTAACCGAACTCTTTGTTGAATCTCATAGGTTGAGTAGCTCAATGATTGGATATCCCAATACCTTTTTTGACAGAACCATCGATATGAACCAATCAATACCTATACTCTTCTACCCATTGTTAAAGTTTGGTTTCAACTTGTGTTATCTAACTTCCATCCAAGAGGTATCAACACTAATTCTCTGACACATGATGATAGACTTCTTGTCTATTTTCTTATGAATCATAAAAGAGTAAATTTACCTCTAAACATCTCCAATCATCTTAAATACTCAATCATTGTATCCAGAAATGAACATCATTCTTTCATCCCTTTTGGAAGGGTTCTCTCTGTACTCTTTTTCAAGGCTGAGATAACTAGGGAAATTCTCTTTATTAGACTTGACAACGCACTTGAAGAGAAAATATGTGAAGTTCTTAGGGTTTAACTAATTTGGTGTCTAAGTTTGTTGTTAATGTCTTGTCTATTTCGTGTTTTATTTCCTAATGAATTTTGTGTGTCTATACCTTTCTTTTGAATGAAAAATTATGTTTTCTCTTTTGTTAATTTAATTTTAAGATAATGCATGTTGATTAAATAAAAATTATATTTCACTCTAAGATAAGATGTCAACATTTTTTATTGGTTCATATTCAAGGTATACACTGAGACATCTTTAATCAACAAGAAATATTGATAAGCATGAAATACCTTTTCCATGTTTGTTTTGTCCTCCCATATTTATTGTTCACAAAGTATATTGGAAGTTGTATTTGTCCTTCTCTCTTCTCAGTCATTTATCGTCACGTCTCCCTAGTTTGATTACCTTATGTAAGGAAATCAATTCTCCTGTTGTTCATGTTTTCTCTTTCCTATTTATACCCTTATTATTTCTTTCTTCCATTCATCTCACACCAAAACCCACCAAAAATCCTTTAACAAAATGTCTCTCAGCTTAACCCCAAGAACCTTTCATGGCAATGATGATCTCTTAGAAGTCATCATAGAAAAACAACAAAATGCTCTGGTGTTGGACATGACTTTCACATTGGGATTCCTTTCCAGGACTGGAATGGGTACACCTCTGTGCTACAAGGATCCATCAATCCAAACATTGTAGAAGCCTTCTAGATAAATGCTTTTATCATCCTTGATGGTCTCATCATCTCATATGTTATATATGGTTTCCGAATATCCTTCATTGCAAGTAACATAGTTGAAGTAATTGAGTGTCGTCATAAGGGAATCACAACAAGTCATGAGTCTATTAGATGCATTCCCGATCTTGAAATGGTGCCTCTGTTCAACCCACAAACCAGAAAAATTTTCATATAGCAAAGGTGGTTTAAGTTTATCTTGTCAAACCTTTGTCCTCGAGGTGTCGACCAAGACTTTTTGTATCATAATGTGAGCTCATGATTATGTGCTTGATAAATTGCACTCACTTAAATATTCCCAAGTCATTTTAATTATCTTAAAGACTCTGTCATCATTTTAAGAGATATGAACAAATCTTTCATTCCTTATGGAAGATTTATCTCGATGTTTTCTTCAAGGCAAAGATTATGGATATTATTTGTAGGACTCATGTTGGTCTGGCGTTGCTTTAGAACATGTTGATAGAAATATTTGATGAACAATGGTTCCAATAAGTACTATTTTGTTGTACCTATCGATGTTGTTTTCCTTTCTAAAGTATTAATTTCGGTTCATGCCTTGTATTTTCTTGTTGTTGTATGTTACGAGTATATAATCTATTTGTATTCTATGTTTTCTAATGAATTAAAGTTTTTATTATGCTAATTTTTGAAATTAAGTACGATGGTCCCGATGTTATATAAGGATGTCAAGACATCTGATCTGACATTAACACACAGACAAGGTAACAATTACAGTGCAGGAACACATAAAGAACACAAGGAAATTATTTACCCAGTTCAATGCTACACATCTACATCTGGAGGCTTCCAAGCAAGGGATGAAATCCACTATCGTGATATTAATTTAGAGCTAAACTAACTCGTTTTCAACTCCTCGCTTAATCACTATCCAATGAAATTTCTACTTAAGAACCTCTTGGATATGAGAACCCCTCTCACTCCCCCTGAATCACACACGGTGACAAAATCAAAAACAAAAGACACGGAATCGGAAGATACCCTTCTGTCATAAACTACCTAAGACTTAAAGAAATTTTCTTCTTGCTTAGAACACACCTTGAATTTACTTCACAGCTTCCTCCAATAATAAAACATATTTCCTCTCACCTACGAGTTTTGAAGAGCATGGTGACCATCCCACAAACCAGGTGGTTCACTACATCTAGACCTAATGATCACATTCTTAATAAATTTGGATAACTACCTAAACTAGGTTACAAATCCTTATTTATAACATATACCCAAACTGGACTTAGACCTTCAAACAACATCATATCAGTTGTAACAAACTGCAGAAAACTTCTTCTATAAGCAATGTCTTCAATCCTTAGTTTCCTTATTTTTCTCCTTAACTTCTGATTGAATCTTCTAGACCTTCTTCACATATGCCTTCAAGTATACGCCACATAGGATGCATAATATTTTTCGAATATTCTGCATAATTTAAAACAGAACTGGAACTTATTTATCAGTTCAGTAGGTGTTATGTCTTGACATCTTTTTCGACATGTTGTTCCAGATGTTGAATTAGTTCATAACAACATGTTATGACATTTCAATAGGACTTCTTGTTGTACCTATTCTTGTTATTCAAGTTATACATACTATTGTACATTACATTATTGTTGTTGTTATTTGTTTTACTAAAACAAATAATAAAAAATGCAATAAAAAATTACAGCAAGACAACAGCAACAATTAAAATTTCTTCAGCAGTAACATCCATAATCTTTTGTAGTCTTCTGCACATAGCTACGAATCTTCAATTGAAGGCGAGAAAAAACTTCATCAGTAGTACTTTCAAAGTCTGCACCAGTGGCCTGTTAGTTGAAGACAATGTCTCAACATCGAGTTTGACATCTTCTCGTGTTTTTGAGTTCCTCCATTCAACCAACACGGGTAAAAGGAAGGAAAGTCCTGATGTACATGAGGAAGAATATAGCTTTCACCCCCCCTTAAGCCAAGAACCAATTCTTGTCACAAGTGGTGGAAAAAGAGGACCATGGGAGATAAACTACCTCTTAAAGAGCATAAGAGGAAACTTAAGAGATATCCTATAACTCCCTCTGGTAACTCAGAACACATGTCACAACTGTGTTCATAACTCAGATCAGAAGTCACAAACAGAACATCATGTAGGAACATGTTAGGCGTATTTTGTGATTTGTTTGGACAGTAGTTGCATATATTCTTTCACGTTTTTCTTCATACACGCGCTCACATGGATTTTCTCCCCCTTTTTAGAAAAAAAAACTTGGCAAAGGCGGCCCTCACAAAACCTGATCCAGGCACAGTTTTCCCAGACTCTAATAAAACTCATGTTGGTGATGGATATACGAAATGCTTGCTTGTGACTAGAGGGTAGAGATAATCTCTGTAAATAGGACAATAGTTTCTTAGGAATTAATGATTTTCTTTAATTTTCAGTCAAATTAGCATTAATTGAGGCTGAGAGACTATTTCATGACTCACTTTGCACCGTCCAGGCTATCTTTGAATGCTTTTAATAGCTCTTGATTGTTTCTTTTGAAGGAAATCAGTCCCAATGCATGCATCGATCACTTCTCTTTTGTTTACCATGCAAAGACATGTCATGTATAATGTCTTAGCCCTTATGTAGACATAGTTTTCTTGTATTATGTGACTTATATCTTTTCTTCCACAAATCAAAGATGCTTCATCAATATGTTTATAACTTTACAATGTTGTATCATGTTCCTTCAACATTGTTCCTTCATATAGTTGTAGCAATGAGAAAACATGATTCTGGCCTGATAATTGCAGCACAATTTACATATATTCACTTGATTTCTTCAGGGAAATAAACTTTGCAAGGGTGATTCTGACTTATCTTCCATATTTACATGATCTTTGAATGGCTAAGATGTCATGGTATTATAGCCTGAATTTTATTACTAACTCCTTGCAGATTAATTAGTCTTCTGTGTAGATTCTTTACTAATGGTTGTTGATACTTAGTGAAGCTTAGATCAAACAAGTAGTTATTCATAGGTTAAGCATACTACTTTTTCAACATCTCTTTATTCACCACATTAAGCAGAGCTTCCTCTGAATAATGTGGAGTTTGAATATTGAGATTCACAATACTAAATATGATGTCTTAACATCATTTGGGACATCCACGACACTCCCACAAAACTTATCTGCTTTGGTTCTGGAGTCATTATCTAAGGGATATATTTCCATCCATTTCCCTTAATAAACTTTACAATTATATTTGTGTTACTCCTCTTAAAATATTAAAATGGATCTCATCTTCAAGGTACCCCAATTCAATACGGCAGGAGCTTTCTTTCACACCTCTTTATAAACAACCATGTTGATCCCTTTCACTTCAAACTCCATGATTTACACACACTAATGACACATTTGTTAAGGTCCTCACAACACCATAAGAACTCTTGATTTGGAATTTCTCACATGTTCAAAACTAGAGGTCCTTAGTTTGCTTGCTATACAAGATCCAGATTGCCACATTCTGTCACTTGTAGTAGAAGAAACCACATTAAAAACAAGTAGATTGATCAGATCACCCTTTCTAATACTTTTCTTCATCTCTTCCATCCACATGTTACCAACATCAAAATCTGCGCATTCCCAGTCACATAATAGGAAGCGCTTCTTCTTGAGTCTTAACACCCTATGGTATCTTCAACAACTATGATGTTATAGAATCATATAGAACATCATTTTCTCCCCATCACATACTTCATCATTCTTGATTCTGAGTATCAAGAAGACATACCCACTCACATCCATTAAAATACATGGAATTCATATTGTAGACTTGTACACTTTTATCAAGCAAATATCCAGCTCCCAATAGGATATTTGTCATTATTTGTATGCACATCTCCATCAAAAAACCATATCTTCATACAACCACCAGATGATGTTGCCACACATCCTAAACTTGTGAAAATTAATACAGATCCAATAACTTTTGAGTCATGACATTTAGCTCATAATTTTGCATGAATACATTAGACAATTACTCAGCTCCCGACAAAGTATCTGTAATCAGCATTCAAGCTACACTCTAATAAGTTCTTAGTCTCCCATCAAAGTACTTATCAGTTAGTTAGATAGGATTACCTACTCACACTAGATAAAACTGACAATTTTCTTCTTCAGACCTGTGATACTTGCTGGTTCTTTGACAAGACATCCAATCATGGCAACCAAAACATTCTAGGTTAGGTCAGTGGCTTGACCTTAAACTCAATCCAAAAAACTCACACACACTTTCATGGCTGAAGAAACTGAGATGAAGTTCCAACATATGATACGACATCATCTATTCTTAGTATAGTTCTGAGGGTAACATCCATAATAACTCATACTCAACTCTTGTGGGGGGTAATACAAGAAAATATGCCAAATACTGATCAATCTTCAGGATCATACTACCAATATATGCAGAGGATTCCACGAGCCATATCTCAATAAGCTCTACTTCAGACCTCCTGTCTGATTTTGAGGTGATAGATGCCATTGTCTATACCTAGGCTTAAAAACCAAGGTTTCTAGAACAGACT
The DNA here is from genome assembly GCA_021764765.1 of Vicia sativa. Taxonomy (NCBI): domain Eukaryota; kingdom Viridiplantae; phylum Streptophyta; class Magnoliopsida; order Fabales; family Fabaceae; genus Vicia; species Vicia sativa. Next base: position 184,661,299 of record CM038796.1, on the reverse strand, counting down.
TAACTAGGCATGACACAAAAATATACAGACTTTTCAATGAAGTCTGTTTACCTTGATTCTTTAAAAACCAAGACTCTTCCATCAGAAAAAAATTCACAACATCATGTTTGACATCATACTAAAGGCGATCACAACAATACTTAGGAGCATCAAACAAATATTGTGGTTGGATCATAATACTCATATTCAAATAGAATCTGTTCTATGGCCACAAACAAGATTCCACGAATATGGTTCTTTTGATCAGAAGGATCCTCCATATACGAGCTCATCTCATATATATAAAGGGTCTAGTGGAGATACCTTTATGAGTACTTATCAATAGCATTGAGCTCAACATCTATACTCCCTTAAGACTTGGTCAGAAATAAACTGACACATAGAGTAGATAATCTCTTGATTGTGTCCTGATCATCCTACACAAATCAGATGCTTCCTCTTCCAAATCAGGAGTAGATTCCAAACAAAAGTATTCATAATATTTTTGTTCAGCACCCAAAGCATCTACTCTTCAATCGATAGCTGTATACCTGCTGAAATAATGTTCTAACATCCCATAGAACATCAGTTCCTTCTTCTTGGAACAAACCATCCTTGTTAGTCTTCAATGTCTTTAAACAACATGCATATCATCATTGATCAATTGATTCTCATCAACCTTATTGATAAATGTTTTTATGAGTGAACTTGAGGAAGATCTGAAGTATCTTTGACACTTTAATAATACGGTTGAACATGCCTTGCTTGTATTGAGGATAACAATTGTATCAGATACAATGCAGCGGAATAGACAAACTCCTCAACAATGCTTATACCATTATCCAAGTATAAGCATGGCAACTTAGGATTAAAAATAGATCAACCCTAAATGTAGTAGCTTCCCACCAAGCTATAGGCCTAAAGACAACAAACAAGAACAATACAAATCGACACATGAGTCCATCCTCCACTTCTGGGACCGTTCAAACAATAACATGAACTTTCCAAGTTCGAACAAGTTTTCGAGTAAACCTTCTACCATGTATGTAAACGGAAAGTATCTTCCCTAGGATCTCATCTAGAAAAGAAGGATGCATGCTTTGATGCCAATTGATATTCGATATGCAGTTCGGATGTCTTATAAGGATGTCAAGGCATCTAGTCTAACATTAACACACAGGAAAGGTAAGAATTACAGTGCAGGAAAACATAAAGAACAAAAGGAAATTATTTACCCAGTTCAGTGCTACACACCTACATCTAAGGCTTCCAAGCCAAGGATGAAATCCATTATCAACAGTACTAATTCAGAGCTAAACTACCTCGTTTACAACTCCTCACTTAATCACTACCCAATGCAGTTTCTACCTAAGAACCTCTTAGATATGAGAACCCCACTCACTCCCCCTCAATCACACACGGTGACAAAATAAATAACAAAACACACAAAATCAGAAGATACCCTTCTGTCACAAACTACCTAAGACTTAAAGAAATTTGCTTCTAGCTTAGAACACACCTTGGAATTACTTCACAGCTTCCTCCAAGAACAAAACATGTTGCCTCTCACCTCCGAATTTCGAGGAATATGGTGACCATCCCAAAAACTGGGTGGTTTACTATATTTATCCCTAATGATCACATCTTACTAAATTCGGCTAGCTACCTAAACTAGGTTACAAATCCTAATTTAGAACCTATACCCAAACTGGACTTGGAACTTCAAACAACATACCAGCTGTAACAAACTGTAGAAAACTTATGCTACAAGCAAGGTCTTCAATCCTTAGTTTCCTAATTTTTCTCCTTAACTTCTGATTGAATATTTTGGACCTTCACATATGCCTTCAAGTATACGTCACATATGATGCATAATATTTTTAGAATATTCTTTATAATTTAAAATATAACTGGAACTTATTTATCAGTTCAGTAGGCATGATATCTTGACATCTTCTTCGACACGTTGTTCCAGATGTTGAATTAGTTCATAACAACATGTTTTGGCATTTCAATAGGACTTTTTGTTGTACATGTTCTTTTTATTCAAGTTATACATCCTATTGTACAGTACATTATTGCTGCTATTATTTATTTTACTAAAATTATGTCAATCCTCAAAATCAAGGAACTTAAATTTTTAAACTTAACTTTTTGATTATGACAAAAAGGGGGAGAAAGATAATTGATTTTGATTAAATATTATTCTCTAAACCTTATGATTTATATGACATTCCAATATGATATAAATCACCAAATTACTTAGAATATGCATAACTGCTATAAGAACATTGCAAATGAAATTGCATTCACTCTGATAAATCAAGTTCTGATAAAAAACGAACATTGTTTCTAATGTTACGAGAAAGCATGTGACACGTGTCTCAATATGAAATGTTTCCTTAAAATCGCATCATATGTGTCTCGGAGGCAAATCCTAGCTTCTGGACCACTCGAGACGTGTTTTAGGACGCATCTCACCGGGGTGGTATTCTTGGAAGCTTAGCAGTCTTAGATGCATATGACTAGAAGACAATAATTCTAAGGCACCTAGGGTTCAAAGACGCGTCTGGGGACACCTTTTGGTAATGGAATGCAATTTTGGGGTGCCTTGGCATCCTGGTTGAAATTCTGGCACTATAAAACAAGTTAATACGGATTTCCCAATATCAGAACAATGTCAACATAAATGTTGTGACATCTGTAGACAGACAAAACAAAAGATATCAAAATTGTAACTTATGCATAAATTAATTGCAGAACGATAAATAATACAAGTAATTGTTAACCCAGTTCGGTGCGACGTCACCTACTCTGGGGGGTACCAAGCTAGGAAGAAAATTTACTATGACAATAATAGTTTAAACCCTAAACAATTCCACTTTACAACTTCTCATCTAATCACTTTATTGTGCAACTTCTACCAAGACACCTCTAGATATGAGATCCCCCTCTCACTTCCAATCACCTTAGTGATGAAACACAGTCATAAACTAGTGACTAGAATCAAAACCACAAGATTACACTTCCAATTAATAATACTCAGTTTAGATTAAAAGCTTCACAAAGAACAATACTCAACTCTTTGCTTAAAAGCTCATGAGTGAGAACTATAAATTGATTAATAACCAAGTAACAATCAGTCTACCTCACTATATCAAAAGATATTTTAGTGACATACAAGAACATAATAGGCTCTCAAAACTAGAGACTTTAGACTCCCCTAATTTTTTCAATTTGTGAAAGTTAAATTACATTAAGTTGATGTTTCTCTTTAAATACCTCGATTAGTCCATGGGCTTCAAAATATTCACCCACATATTTCTTGATCCACGTGAGGTTGCACCAATTATCTGGAAAAATCTCCTTAAATCTTGGACCAAAATATCAAGTTTCCTAAATTGTCTCAAAATCCAATTTTAGAAACGTATATACGATAGAAGATTAAACCACTTGTTCTAGATTAAATCTACTTGACATATGCAAATTAATGAGATATATCCAAAAGGATTTCACAAAATCAAATCAAATATGTTAAGAAATATAACAACTTTGCATGTTCTAGTACAACATGTCACAACATATAGCTTCAATGTGCTCACACTCTGTTGTATTAGTTTGGTCAAGATGTTATGACATCTTGCTCAACATCTGTCAAGAACCGAATATTAGCAACATTGTTGCCAATCTTAAAATCATGGATCTAACAATCTTTTCATTTGGCAAATTTTGTCTAAAACAACCTTAGCACAATTATTCTGAAGAGAGGAATTAAACCACAACAGAAAGAAAAAACATAACCTAAAATGATGTGATTTGGTCTTTATATAGTATGGACGGTTAAACCACCATGCGTCATTTGATGCATTGAATGGATGATCATTCGATAAAATATTGATTGTGAGAAATTGAGTGGATGATCGTTCAATTAGATATTGATGGTGAGAACTGTGTTGGAGAGCATGATTGTGGCATGACCTTGACAAATATGATGATTCTAATATTATAATGCTTGTTGTCGGGCTTTCTTTGAAGCCTTACGGATGACTTTGAGAATAATTAAAAGATCTAAAATTAAAATTATTAATTAAAGGATAAGTATAAATCATACAATTTAGTTAAAAGATTAAATATAATTAAACTTATTTTTAATTATGATTAAGAGCACTAGTTTGAAATATTAAATTAGATTTATTAAAATATTAGATTTGATTTGATTTAATATTTAAACATAATCCAAGTTGTGTAGACCCAAGCTCATTTAGGTTGTATATAAATAGTCCTAGTCTGTATCATTATTTGTACAATTCAATAATACAAATCCTTATTTTCTTTATTACTCTATTTTTCTCTCCTCACTAAAAGTGCCTCGCGTACTAACAAATTGATATCCAGAGCTTCCGATTATTGTTCTTGATCGATTTTTCAAGAATTTTACGTCAGAGATCATATTTTCAGGGCAAGTGAATCAAACGCTGCGAAGATGGCTAGTGATAAGGGCATTCCATATTCTCTTCTAATGCTTGACAACAAGAATTGGATTTGATGGAAAAAATTGATGCAATTCTTATTTGGCATCCATGAAACCCTAGAGGTGGTTAAATGCGTTCCTCGTTGGTTGTAGATGCAACCAAACATAGAAAAATCCCACAACAAAGTGGATGGAAAAAAAGATGCAATCTTGTTTGACCTCCATGAAACCCTAGAGGTGGTTACCGGCGTTGCACATTGGCTGCAGATGCAACCAAGCATAGAAAAAAGCCCACAAAGAAGTCAAAAAGAAAGATTGCAAGGCTTCCTATTGCATTCAGACGGATGTTGATATTGCTAATTTCGACATAATCTCTCATGCTGAAACGGAGAAAGAGGCATGGGATATTCTGGTGAAGTATTATGAAGGAGGTGAGAAAGTTAAGGTTGTCAAGTTACAAACCTTGTGACGACAATATGAATTATTGTCGATGGGAGAAGATGAAAAAGTTGCAGAATATGTGTCGAAGATTTAGAAACTCGTCCATCTCATGAAGGGTTATGGTGAAACCATAACTGATAAGATGATAGTTGAGAAGGTAATGAGAACATTGACCTCTCAGTTTGATCACGTTATCGTAGCTATTCAAAAATCCACCAACTTGAAACCACTAAAGTGGGATATTTGGTTGGTTCATTGAGGCATACGAGATGAGGATTGTCGAAAGAAAGGAGTTCAAGACTCGATACATGCTCTCAAGCTCGATCATGGAAAAGGATGGTGGTTCCAACAAATTCAAAGGCAAGTTTGACAAGACTCGAGGCAAGAATCCTTGGTCGAATCCCTACAAGAATAAGGTTAAAGATAGATATTTTGAATCCTCGAAAAGGGGAGGAGGAAACTATTGAAAGGACAAAGATGATAAAAAAGTTGTGCGATATAATGTGAAAAATGGGGTCACGTAATCAAGAATTGTTAGTACGAAAAGACAAGGATCGAGGCAGGGCGAAGGTGAACCTTGCATGCCTAGATTCGAGATGATTACGAAGGTGGTATAGTGGTTATGGTTGCAGTTGTTGATAACCATGTCGAGTCCAAGATCCGTTCCTCGACTCAGCCGTCAATCACATGTTGGTCAAAAGGAGTGGTTGGTAGACTATGACGAGTCGAAGAAGACCAAGGTAAAACTTGTTGATAATAGTTCTTTGCAAGCAGAAGGTACTGGCAACATAGTTTTTCAAATGCATAATGGAAGGAAAGCTACGATTAAAGATGTGCTATATGTACCTGGAATGAAGTTCAACTTGCTAAGTGTTGGAAAACTAGTTGAAAAAGGTTTCTCAGTTGTTATGAAAGATGGAGCTTTGAAATTGTTCGACACCAAGAATAATTTGGTCTTAAAATCTCCTTTGTCGAAGAATGGGACATTTAAGACTATGATCAGTTCGACAGAAGTTCAATGTTTGAAAATTGTTGTTGACCACAAGGATAGTTGGTTGTGGCATTTGAGGTTTGGACATTTAAACTTTCGATCACTCAATCAAATGATTACTCAAGATATGGTTACTGGAATTCCAAGTCTTGAGATCCCTAAAAAACTTTGTGAAGGTTGTTTAGTTGGAAAGAAATCTAGAAACTCTTTCGTTTCGACTATGCCAATGAGATCATCCAGCATTCTCAAAGTGGTACATTCATATGTATGTGGTACATTCGAAGAACATACCATTGGTGGAAATAGATATTTTGTTTCGTTTGTTGATGAGTTTAGTTGAAAGTTGTGGATCTATGTGATCAAACAAAAGGACGAAGTATTCAAAATCTTTAAGAGATTCAAGATACTTGTCAAAAACCAGAGTGAAAAAAGGATCAAAGTTCTGTGAACAGATGGAGGTGGCGAATACACTTCGAAGATGTTTGAGAAATTATGTGTATAACATGGTGTTGATCATGAGGTAACTGCTCCTTATACGGCTCAATATAATGGAATTGATGAAATAAAAAACAAAACCATATTAGATATGGCAAGATGCATGCTGAAGCAGGAGAATTTGCTAAAGTCTTTATGGGGAGAAGTTGTTTCGACTGCAAATTATATTTTGAATAGGTGCCCTACCAAGATTTTGACAACAAGGTTCACAAGATGTATGGGTGGAAAACAACCATCAAGAAGACATTTGAAGGTGTTTGGCTCTATGTGTTAGAAGCATATTCACGATGCAAGAAGAAGGAAGCTTGATGACAAGAGTGAACCTACGATTACGGTAGGATATCATAAAGCGGTGCATACAAGTTATTCAATCTAGTTAATGAGAATATTGTATTGAGTAGACACATTGTAATTGATGAAAATTCTTCACAGGATTTAATTCTAGTAATTCAATTAACAAGCCACTGATGAGCTCTGATTTTGACGAAGAAATTGATGAGGTCGATGTCGAAGGAATTCCTGAGAATCCAGACAAATTCGAAGATGAAGCAAATGCTAATATTCCAGACAATGTCAAAGTCAAAGAGGGTGTGGCTAGTAGAAGCCATAGACCTCAACGAACTAGAGTTCCTCCAACAAGACTCAAGATTATGAAGTGACTGGTGATGATGAGGTAACACCAGATGGAGAATTAATTCATTTTTCTTTACTTGCGGTGCTAAACCAATCAACTATAGAAAGCTTTGAACGAATAAGTGGAAGTTAGCTATGGTCGAAGATTTAGAGGCAATTGAAAGAAACAACATATGAGAGTTAGTCGAATTGGCAGCACATACAAAAGCTATCGAAGTGAAGTGGGAGTTCAAGTTGAAACTTAATGTTGATGGTTCGATAGCAAGACATAAAGAAAGATTAGTAGCTCGAGGTTTCTTCAAAGAAAAGGACTTGACTACTCAAGTATTTGCTCCAGTAGCAAGATTAGAGATTGTTCGACTAGTAGTAGCATTGGCATGCAACCAAGGTTGGTCGACATTTCATTTAGATATGAAATCAGCATTTCTAAATGGTCCTTTAGAGAAAGAGGTTTATATCACACAACCTCCTGGGTTTGTGATTCAGAAGGAAGCGAGTAAAGTATATAAGTTGCATAAAGCGCTCTATGGTCTCAAGCAGACACCTAGGGCATGGAACAAGAAGATTGCTCATACTTAGTTGAATTGGGATTTGTCAAATGTAAATCAAAGTATGGTGTCTATGTTCAGGTTGTAGCACAAGATATAAAATAATCCTTATATATTGATGACTTGCTAGTAATTGGAAATAGCTTGAAGAATTTGTCGAAGTTCAAAGAGTCGTGACGAGGAATTTGAAATGTCGGATCGGGAAAATTGTCTTATTTCCTAGGCATGGAATTTCAAATAACGAAGCAAGGTATGATGCTACATCAAAGGAAGTATGTCAAAGAGATACTCAAGAGATTCAAAATGAATGATTTGAATCGCTTCCTCACTGTCGAGCCAAATGTGAAGTTGGAGAAGAATGGAGAGGAAGACAAAGTTGATGTAACTTTGTTCAAGCAAATTGTGGGTTCTCTGAGGTATTTATGCAACAATTGACCTAATATAGGTTTCGCTGTTGGATTAGTAAGCGATATGTGAGTGAACCAAGAGTGTCACATATAAAGGCAAAGAAGAATCACGAGATATTTGAAGGGTTCGATAAATTGTGGAATACTATTTCAACAAAATTCTGAAGATAAAGAAGCAATAGTTAATTGTTTTTCAGATACTGATTGGTGTGGAGATAAGGAAAATCGAAGAAGCGCAATTGGATATTTCTTTCAAGTATTTGGTTCCCAATATCATGGTGTTCAAAGAAGCAACTGTGGTGGCATTGTCATCTCTGAGCTAAATATATAATAGGATCTTATGTTGCTTGTCAAGCAATTTGGGTCACCAGACTTGAAGAAATGGCAGTCAAAGTGAAGAAACCGTTGGTGTTGCAAATCGACAACAAGTCAGCTATAAATTTGGCGAAGAATCCAGTTCCGCATGGAAGAAGTAAACATATCGAAGCTAGGTTTCACTTCTTGAGGGAAAAGGTAAATCGAGGTGAACTTGAAGTTAGGCATTGCTCAAGTGAAGCACAGTTGGCTGACATCTTTACCAAAGGATTGAAGATTGACAGATTCTTGAATTTGAGAAAGAAATTAGGAATAGTTCGATTGACTATTTTGAGGATGTTCGACAACTTGGATTATGGGGATGTGTTAGAATATTAAATTAGATTTGTTAAAAATATTATATTAGATTAGATTTAATATTTAAATATAATTCAAGTTCTGTAGAACCAAGCCCATTTAGGTTGTATATAACTAATCCTAGTCTATATCATTATTTGTACAACTCAATAATTCAAATTCTTATTTCCTTTATTATTCTCTTTTTCTCTCCTCATTAAAAGTGTCTTACGCACTAACACTATCAAGGTGCACACCTATAATTATGCAAATCAGAAAACGATGTGAAATAAACGCTACCAAATCAATAAATACATTGGAAACTCGTCGCTACCAAATCAATAAATACATTGGAAACTCGTTCCTAAATATAACATGCAACGGATATTTCACTCAAATTCTATTCTATACTCGATCATACTTTAACATCATAGTATCAAGTACATGCACTTTCATTTGAAAAGAGGAGTTTGAGTTTCTCATCGTGTATCTTATTTTACACTCTATCTCTTTGTTTATTGAAGGAGCATTGATTAACATTGAGTATTAGTAATTGACTACAAGCTCAATTACTGGCGGCATTTTAAGAAGGTCAACAACCCCCTATCTTGTACGTACACACTGCATTAGACCTTAGGAAAATAAATTTTTTGAGAAGATTTTTAAAACCGAATATCCTTTTATTTCGCATTGTAACTATTTTAAGGCTAGTTTTTCTCTACAGGAAAAAAGTATAGAGACGAAAATGATGTTGGCTATTTTATTCAAATTATTGTATGATACCTCAAGTTTTGAAACTTTCTCCAATTCTGTTTATAGACAAGTTATTTTTTAGATTAATTAAATATATATATTCTTTTTCAATAGAATCAAGAGCTTAATGGTCTAAATTTTTTAATTAAATAGCTTAATTCACTGCAACTTAGAGCTGAAGTAAGATTGCGTCACAAACCGTGTAATATAGAATATAGCTTGGACCTGATCAGAGTTCAACAGATTAAATATATATACAACCTATAAAGTAAGATAATTTTTTCAACACTAAGCTGCAATTTGACTTGAACGGCTCTTAATTATAATTCAATGTTCAAACTATTTAAAACAAATTAAATACTTTAGAATCAAACATTTTAGACCATTAAGCTCTTGAAAATTGAAACAATCAAAATACCTTTATGTTTTTAATTGAATATCATTGTAATATAAATTTATTATTCCAGTTGAGAAGAATTGCTATGAACAACAAAGTTGTTACTCTTTTAACAAATTGAATATTGTTGGGTGTATAAGATGGGATTTAAAGCTAAAATATTTATTTAATTTTTTTAAATATATAAAAGAAAGAGGTGCACATGTAAAAACTTTTAACCAAAATGTTTTGAGAGGTTTACAGTAATTCGAGGAGAGTAACATGTGGAAGGACTTCAAAAGAATGTTCAATTTTTCTTCTTGCCCACGCATGCATACACATTTATTTTAGGTACGTATTCACCATCAAAAACTACCTTGAAATTCTGATTATATCCACCTAATAAAATATATCAAAAGTCAATTAATATATTGTGAACAACATGGATGTGCAATCTATTATTTCTACCAACACTTTCAAATTATTTGAAATTTCAACAAATGACTCAATGTACTTATATAAGAAAAATTGTAAAACGTTTCTTCTCTTGTCACAGGAGCGCAATCTTCCTTAATAAAAAAATGTATTGCTAACCAGTGAGAATATATCAAGTTTTACGTTTTGGTTAAATATAAATCTTAAAAAAAGTTTATATAGAGTAATGATTTTCATCTCAAGTCGTTTTTATAAAATTGAGTTAGATTAAATTTTAATATGGTATCGATTATCTATCATTTATATTCATGTTCTTGATGACAAATTTTGGACGTGAGTGTGAGTAGTGTATTAAGAGTGTCACACTAAACAATATATGATGTGAATTATGGGTGTTCAAAATTAAACTGGTTCAATAGAAAACTGTAAAATTGAATGAACTAAATTGAATTACAAAAATCGTATTTGATTCGGATGTATTTGGGTCATTTTCTAACAGACAGCGTGGTTCGATTTGATTTCGATTTGTATTTTGCAAATCGAATCGAATCAAATCAAACAAACCGCTTATGTTATAAAATCTTAGTAATCAATATATATTTCTTTTATTTTTTAGAGACATCAATATGCATTATGTGTATACTTTATCTTATTCTTTGTATGATATTTATTTTAATTTACAAATCATAAAAAATAAATATTATTCATTTATAAATACTATTTTCACAAAATATATTTTATCGTATTCTTTGTATAATATTTATTTAAGAATGTAATTTTATGTGTATTATTCTTTAGATTTAAATAAATTTATATTACACAATTTTAAGTATTAAATTGTTACCTTACTTTGACAATTATAATATTTTTTATGGCAATATATGAACGATTAAACACAATTATATTTTTCCATATATGTGTATGTATGACTCAATATTTTTTATAAAAAGCGAATCAATCCAACCGCATCAATTTGATTTGGTTTGATTTAGTTTTATTTTTAAAAGTCAACCGAATCAAACCAATTGCAAGTTTTTTCTCTTGCGGTTAAGTATTTTTGCTTAAAATCTCCAAACCGCATGTGAACACCTCTTGTGTAAATTGTACACTAATTTTGTTTTCATGCTATAATTCATTAAGAAACTATCATCACAAAATATATGATTTTCTCGAAAATAAAGGTATCTCAGAATATATGATTTTCACGAAAAATAAATGTATTAAGTGTGTATCTTATTCCATGATGTTGATTAAAGATTATTGTAATCATTCTAGAGTCAATCTATCCATTTTCTATTCGTACTTCGTTTAAACCTTTTTTTAATGGTTATTTATTAGAGAAACTATTATAGAAGATAGAAAAAAATTGTGCAATAATGTGTTATGACTTCTATCAAGTCAATGTTGGGCACAAGTGTGAGTTGAAAGGCTCACATTGCTTAGAACAGTGCAGGTTGATCACTTTATAAGTAAGAGGACACATCCACCTAACACCTTAAGGTTTTGGTTGATTATGTGGCGTCTCTTTCACTTGTGTGTTGCTTTTTACCCAAAGTAGATGCTTCACTCATGACTCAATAGTGGTATTAGAGTCGATAGTTTGAGTAAGAGAACAACTACTTGTATCAAAAGTCTTTATGATATGGTAGTGGTCATGTGGTGTGTCTCGTTGAACTGCCCTAAAATTGATACAAGTGTACGTTGATGACATAATTTTCACTTGAGGGGAGCATAGTGGATGGACTCACACTAGAGGAATATGGGTGCTCCCTAATGACCTAATTGTGGTATCAGAGTCGAGTTTGAGTAAGGGACCATCTCATTGAATCAAAAGTCTTTAAGATGGTGGCGGTCAGCAACATGTCTCATTGAAGAGTCTCAACGATTAATACAAGTGTATGTGGATGAAAGAGCTTCCACTTGAGGGGGTATAATGGATGATTGAGACTTAAGGGGAATATTGTTGCGCATGTAAGTTGAAAGTCTCATATTACTTGGAAAAGTGGAGGTTGAGTGGACACTTTATAAGTGAGATGAATCACACACCTACCGCTTTAAGATTTTTAGTGAATATGTGATGTATCTTTCACTTGTGTTTTGCTCTTAATCTAATAGAAATGCTCCAATCATCACCCGACAATAATCATTATTTATATATGTTATTCATACCTTTAACAATAACACATTTTCATTTTATTTAAATAACACTCTTTCATATTATTTAAATAACATATTTTCATATTATTTAAATAATGTCTTTTCATATAATTTAAATAACATCTTTCCATATTATTTTAATAGTATGAATAAAATATTCATTAAAATATTCTTACATGAATATATGTTTATAATCGGGATGGTTTTGTATGGAGGATGAGTTAGGTCAATTCTCATTCTAAAATGATATCAGAGGCTATTAAAGAAATCATAGACCACTAATCCTTTATATTCACGCACTAAGTCTAATAATATTGAACGTGAATGCATGTTTGAATAAAATCTCAAGTCTAACGTTAGTTAGACATAGAATCTTAGAAAAATTATATATAGTGACACCCCTTATTTTACAATCTAATTTTGTAAAATTGAGTTAACTCGAACTCTAACTCTAGTATGATATCATAACTTATCAATTTAGGTGTATAATATTGAATCACTACTACAAAACGCGCAAACAACAACGCCTGAGTCATCACGTCATAGGATCTACCGTGGTAGAATCTATTCAACTAGATGTTTTTATTGATTTATATTTAAGCCACATTTCACCATGGTTGGAAGTTCAAATGTGGTAAAAAAAGTGGTGTATGGTCATGATTTGAATGTTGTTGTTCTACTGCTATATTTTTATATTTTTTTAAGAGACATACAACAATGGTTATTTAATACAACTGTCTTTGTATGTAGCGTGCATGGTCATGAGTTCGAATCTTGTTGTTGTTTTTTCTAGTGCTGCATTTTTTATATTTTATTAAAATACATACAACAACAGTTATTTACAACAATAGTTATTAAAATGCATTTTCTAGTGTTGTATTTAATACAATTTATTGAGTTTCTTCACCATCCTTAAATAAATCAGATTGTCCATTACAATGACTATCAACGCCGAGACACCACCGTTAGTAATCCGTGAAACCTAAAACTTAGACAAACTTCCAAATTAGACAAACTTTGTCTCCTACCTTCAAACATCATCTTTCATTTACGACACTCTATTTCTCCACTAAACCAAGTTCAAAAATATCATTTATTCCATAAGTAAAACTCAAAAGCATCATTTCTTTAGTTTATAAATTTGAACTCTCATCTATTCTTTATAATAAGGCAAGGAAAATTTGAACTCGTCATCCGTTCTTATTGTTCTTTTTATTGTTGTTGTTCTTATTATTGTTGTTCTTGTTGTTGTTCTTGTTGTTGTTCTTGTTATTGTTGTTGTTGTGTGTTGTTATTGTTGTTGTTGTTCTTCTTCTTCTTCTTCTTGTTTTTTGTTGTTCTTATTATTCTTCTTCTTGTTGTTCATGTTGTTGTTGTTCTTAGTGTTATCGTTGTCCAAGTGCTATTTTTATTTTATTTTATTAAAGACATACAACAATGATTAAGTTAACTAACCGTTGTGATATCACACAAACTTTCCAGGATACTACAACGGTTTCAAGACCGTAATTGTAAGTAACACATTTACAACAACACTCTACATAACAACGGCAGGACCCCATGTAATTATATATCTATTTCAACCGTTGTTAAATGTCTTTTCGTAGTAGTGAAATGAAAAATGATCAAATTGGTATATGTCAAACAAAATAAGATCAAAATTTTACTATTTCTAATAAGTATACAATGATCTAATTGGTACATCACATCTCAAACAAAATTAAAAAAAAATTGAGATTCTATAATGTAGTTCATCATGTTCACTTGACATTTCTAATGAGAAATATCAAGCACTTCTATAAGACAAGACAAAATTACTTGAGATTCATATTTTAGTTTTTTTTTAAACACTACTTTTATTTTTGTTTTACTAAAATACATACAATAACAATTAAGTTAATTAATAGTTGTGATATCACACAAACTTTTCAGTATATTACAACGGTTTCAAGATCGTGATTGTAAGTAACATATTTATAATAACACTCTACATACCAACGATTAGACCTGTGTGATTATATATCTTTTTCAACCGTTGTTAAATGTCTTTTTATAGTAATATGAATTAGACATAACTCACGCATTCTAGAATGAGAAAATGATCAAATTGGTACATCTCAAACAAAATAAGATCAAAATTTTAGTATTTCTAATGAATAATACAATGATCAAATTGGTACACCTCAAACAAAATAAGAAAAACTTGAGATTCTATAATGTAGTTCATCATGTTCACTTGACATTTCTAAATGACAATAATCAAGCACTTCTACAAGACAAGACAAAATCACTTGAGATTCATATTTTAATTAATTTTGAAACACTATCGATTGTATATGGTCGTCTCATGTTTTTGGAGGTATATCACTACAAGAAAAACTGCCCCTAGCGACATAATGTTGCGACGTGATTATCACGTGGCTAATAAAAGGTGGTTGCGACGTGATAATCACGTCATGACTTATTTTTCCGATTAAAATAATAAAAGTAACATGATAAGTGGCTATGTCAGATTTTATTTTTTAAAAAAAGGTTGTGACGTGTTTATAACGTCACAACATAAAAGTTATAATAAAAAAATAAATAAGTTAACGTCCAAAAGTTGGAAAGTTTGAACATTTAACAAAAAAATGTTGTGACGTGTTTATCACATCGCAACGTTTTAGTGGAAATTAGCGACATTAACTTGACCATGTGCATAAGCGTGCAGGAAAGGAATGCAAATTAATGATTATAATATTGTTACGTGAATATCACATGGCAAGGTTGCTACGTGATTTTCACGTGATTGACTTATATAAATGCATTTTCTCTTTCTCATACCACAATTTACAATACCTAGCTCGTTCCTCTTCTTCTTCTCTTTGCTTCTTCTTCTTCCTCTCTAATTTCTTTTCCTCTCAAATCTCTACACCCAAATTTTCACAACTTCTATTTCCATAAATTGTTCCAATTTTATTTCAAAGGTAATTCAGTATCAATTATGTTTTATAATTTTGTTTTAATTTGTTAATAATTTCTGTTATTAATTCTATTTTTTCAAGGTATTGAATAGAAGAAGATTTGAAGAGAAGTTTGAAGATTTTAAAGGGATTGGACAAAAGAGTGAAGGAGATTGAAAAAGAGGTATTTTTTGTAATTTTTTTAATAGAAATATGTTTTTGTATTATATATTGATTATTTAGATTAAATATATGTTATATAAATTTATATAATTAAAAAGAATATAAAAAATAATAAAAAATGAAATTTTATATTTTTATATATTATAAAACAGAATATTTAAAAGAAAAAAATTAAAAAACATAAAATAAAAAAACTGAATTTATTATTATTTAAAAAAAATAGTATTGTTATTTAGTTATTATATATATTCTAAAAACTATTTTATAATTAAAAAACACATATTTTACGTTATTATTTATAAAAACTAAATATATATTAATAAAAATAGTATATATCTTTATCTTAATGAAAAATAAAATATTTTATATTAATTAAAATCATTAAGATGAATAATAATTATGTATAAAAAATATTATTTGTTTTTAAAACATAGAATTATAAATAAAATATAATAAAAAAGAAATATATTATTTTATTAAATAGGAAAAAAATTTCAACAAATTATATATTAAAAGTATAATATATTATATTTATGTATATTTAAAATAAAATAAAAACAAAATGGTTATTAAAGATTCATGGTTTATCTACTTTTAGTATAATAAAAACAAAATGTTTATTTAATATTTATGGTAAAACAAAAAAAAAGTATTTATATATATATATATATATATTAATAGTTAAAAAACAATATATTTAATATTATTTTTAATATATAATATATATTTATATGATATATGTTTAATAGTTAAAATAAAAATATTATGTTTAAGAGTAATATATATTAAATAGTTAAAACAAAAACAATATATTTAATAGTATATATAGTATATATTTAACAGTTAAAACAAAAATAATATGTTTAATAATAGTATATATTAAATAGTATATGTTTGAGAATATTATTAAGTTGATTAATTTTTCTAATTAAAAAGAGAATGATTGTATAAATGTGCAGCATGGGATATTATCGGTATTATCGTAATTGGATGTACGATATAATATATCTAGGAAGAGGTGCCTAATTAAACTCAATTTTATAGAAGAAGTTAATGGGTTTATCACATGGCTTTGCTCAGAATGTCTAAGCGATAATTAGTGACTCGAGAAAGTAACACGTCATTTGCATAGAAGGGTTTCATTGAAAATATTGGGCTTGATGAATAATGGTGAAGAAGCGCCAAGTAACGTACGAGACTAGCAACACGCTGCGTTCAAGTAGTCGACCGCCTATGGAATATAAGGAAAACTTTAATCGATCGGTGAGATGGTTGAGGATACTTTTGGTGAATGTGACATATGATCAACTCGAAGATTTTTACGGGAGGATTTGTTGAATCGGGAAGCGAGATTTTATCGTTGTTGAATGAGATGAATATGCCGTTGTTCGAGGGTCTTCTTGACTCAAAGTTATCAATGTGTAAGATTATTGGTCGTCAAGTCAAATTGAAATGTTTCGATCGTTTGGAACATTTTGCTAAAATGATGTTGGACTCCACTACAACGAAAGGCAACTTGCCTACAATTTTTTATGATGCAAAGAAGTGGGTGTCGAGATTGGGTTTAAAAGTAAGAAAGATTGATTGTTGCATTAATGGTTGCATGTTGTTTTATGACAATGAGTTTGGTACTCAAGATGGAGTTGAAGGGATCTAAGTTAGCAAAAGCGTTCTTGTAACCCCAGTTATTTCTTCGTGAAATTTTTTTATACAAGTAATTTTTTTTTTATATTTTTATATTACTTTTTATTTTTCTTCTTAAATTAATTTCATTAATATTTTTTGAAATTTATTTTTATAAATTATCAAAATATCACATCATAGTCCATTTTTGTTCAAGTGTAGCCCACATACTCTCTATTTGCTTTCAATTCAATAGTCCATATGTTAGTTTTAATTATAAACACTTATTATGCTTCTATAATAACCAATGTGGGACTACAAGTCTTATATAAAAACTTTTTTCCTATATCAGATGTGAACATAATAGTTGAAGATTCAATCTTGTCTTCCTGCAACTTCCAATACATAACAACAAATCCAACACCTTAATGCAAATGCAAAGACTCTCTCTCTCTCTCTCTCTCTCTCTCTCTCTCTCTCTCTCTCTCTCTCTCTCTCTCTCTCTCTCTCTCTCTCTCTCTCTCTCTCTCTCTCTCTCTCTCTCTCTCTCTCTCTCTCTCTCTCTCTCTCTCTCTCTCTCTCAGAATCAAAGTCAAAATTATGTTCTATACCTTAATGTTACACCTTTGAACCAACTACAACTACCATGTCAACAATCAACAACTCACACTAACACAGACAACACATATAACTGTCGGGAACTGTTGTAGTTATCAAACACCAACTTTAATAATTATGGGAAACTACTACAAAATAGTTTATGAATGAACAAATGTGATTAATATGGTTGCGAGGAAACATATATGATTAATAACATTAAGCATTCAATGGAAAAAAAACATATCCATTGATACTTTGTTTAAATCAACATGCTGTGCATTTTCCATAATGATGGTTCAAATTTTACAAACGAAAAATGGTATAAAGAATTTAAACCTTGGCATCTTCATACGTTGACATGTAGCCAAAGGAAACTCTTACAGCACCAATAGGTTTTCCATTAATTATATCATTGTCATCCCAACAAACGTGGCCAGCCAAAATATAAAAAATATTGTTATCATTGTTTAAGACTATCATGTAGATAAACCACTCATAATCAGCAGCTTAGCAAACAAAAGCATATAAGAGGAACACCTCAGTATTTGAAATGTGATTCGTATGAGACAGGCCAAGGTATTTTGCGCATGCACCTGGATTGCAGAAACATCCTGTCTAAAAAGAGAGTAATTTTATTTTTCAGATTTTATATAATGTATATAGTTAACTTTTATTCACCAACCTATTTTTTTTTTTCTTTCTAACTCATATGAATATTGATAAATTAGAGCACGGTTTCAAATTTTTATTTCATATGTTTTAAGTACTGATTTTCAAATTTACATTGGTATACACTAGACAAAATAACTGCAAACTAGATAGATATGAATTACAACTACTAATTGAAATTGGTTTTTCACTGTAATATTGAAGTTGGTACTGCATGGTACTGCATGTCCATTTGGAATACATAAGAAAATGATTTATTCTTTAGTTGCAGGTCTATATTAATTGCCTTTAAAATTGAAGTAATAATTTAGTCCCACATTCGGTTGTAACATAAACAATTTAAGAGTTTATAAAGCCACCACATGTAGATTTATTGAATTGAAAATTAGGTTCTTTTAATGGGCTACTATGAAATGCAACAAGGAATTTAGGTCCAATTTATTAAATTTTAATAACTAATCATTAATATATAAATAAATTACATAAATAGTTAATTTATAAAAATAAAAAAAGGTAAAAATAAAAAATAAAAACATAAAAATAAATAATATAATTTTAAAAATAATTAATAAAAATCACATTATAATAATAAATAAAAATAAATTAATATAGATTTAATATAAAGTTATGATATTAATATAAAGTTAAGATATTATATAAATATTCTTTTTCTAAATGTGACATTTAGTTTAGAACATAAAAGTAACATTTTTTTTTTTAAATATGGTTTTCTCCTCACCTTTAAATAAATTAATATATTATTCTATTAAAATTGATGTAGGTTGGGCGAAATTAAATTTTGTTGACATATGTAAACCTAGACCAAAATATTTAATTCAATCGGGATATCTTTTGATGTTAATCAAGATGGTGGTGTTGGAATGTCTTTAACCAATAAAAAATTGAGTTGTTGCCTATGTGCCATAGTCGGGCATGATCCTTGAGTTGAATACTTAACTTGGTCTTTGATGGAGGCCGCATTTAAGTTTCGAGTCACGATATAACTCTTCCTTGGGTAGACATCATATAGCCGAGTTAGTAGTCTAACGTAAGAGGCAATCTTAGGATCGCATGGATGTTACGAAATTGATGGTGGAGATATAAAATGTATGATTGATGGCAATTATGATAACGACAAATGTTCTCAAACATTTAAGCATGAGAGGCTAAAAAGCGACTTATGATTGTTCAAAAGGTTGAAACACAAACTATATAAAGGTCCCAAAGTAGATTGAAGATATCTCAAATAAATAAAGCGCACTTAGATTCATTTTATTTTGCCCATAGAAAACAAATAAATTAATTATTTAACTAATTAAAAGGTAATTTCTTTTATAAAATAGAATAGTAGTGGGAAAAAAATTAGATAATATGAACAAACAATTTAATTTTAACACTCTATTTTTACTAATTTTGTTTTTAGTTTTATTAATTTTATCTCTATTTTTGTCTAAAATAAAATAGAAATTCAACCTAAACGTATGTCTGAATTCGCTGAACCATAAAACCGCCTCGATATAGGAGAAGAAAACCTTAACTCGGGTCGAAGAAGAAAAAAGAGAAAAAGAGCAGACTTTGAATACATTCCGACTCTAGGTGGCAATGACTTCAAAATTACTATTAGCATTAAATTTTAAGAAAATAATAAAGCAGCAGATAGTATACGAAGTTGACAAAACAAAACTTCCCAGCAGTTGAAGTAGGGTTGGGTAAGATTACTTGGGTATGATGATTCAAATATGTCAAACACCAATTCTTGTTTCCCAAGAGAATAAATTAGTCAATTCAGGTTAAACAAAGTGACACCGTTTCTTATTGGTCGCATACATACGTGGAAAATTACTCCAGATTTCATATTCATTTTATTTTGGAGTGAAAGTGAAAGCCTAATTAATGAGTTCAATTTTTCTATACAAAGCGCAATAAATTAATTTTAGTTGTATTGATCGAGTCAATACAATACGCATATATTAATATATCAGCAAGAAATATGACCTTAGTTACCTGAAGAAAGAATGAAAATAATAAAATAAAATTTAGTTTAAGGAGCATTTTGTTTTTGGTATGAATGGAAGATTTTAAGCAAGCAATTATAATAAATAATCTTTCAAATTAGAGAAGAGACTATAATTATTTCAAGAAGAATTGAATATAAAAACAAAAACATAGAAATATAAACTAAAATTATTATCAACAGATAATTAAAGTCTTAATTCAAATTATTATTTTATTCATAATCTGTAAGAATTTATTTTTTTATAAGAAAATGATTGAATACAGGTGAGTACCAATGGTACTCAACCCATGTATAATCAGAGAGCAAGACAAAGAAAAATTACATATGAGATGTTAGCATACAAGCAATAGGATCCACAACTTAATCCTATCAAATACAATTCAACTCCCCTCTATTTCTAACACCAAACCATTCCCACAATCTACTGTTCACTAATAGGTGAAGAGTAAATATTATAATAAATAATAATAATAATAATATTTATTATAATTTTAATATTCTATAAAATATTCTATAATAATTTTTTTTTTATAAAAATTGAAAAAAATTATGATTGAGGAAATAAAAATTATGTGATTCATTTCATAATTTTATTAACCAATATTTTAGATATCATTAACCAATTTCATACTTACTAAAAATATGGACAATCTATTGATCAACTTCATAATTTCATTAACTAATTTTTACATTTTACTAACCGACTTTGTTTTACTATTAAAAATCATTTTAATATCAAGGTGTGTATTAATCAATTTATCACTTTATTAACCAATTTTTTATATTTTATTAATCAACTTTATTTTACTGCTAAATATTTTTAATATCTGGATATTTATTAACCAGTTTTATCACTTTATTGACCAATTTTTTATATTTTATTAATCAACTTTATTTTATCATTAAAAATTACTATTCACAAAAGTTGTTCATAGACACTGTTCATACACTATTCATGTTACTATTCATAATATTGTTCATAAATATATATTTTTTATTTAAGAAAGAGAAATTGAATAGGACTCATATATTATTTTATTATTTATTTGAGTATAATTGAGGATAGAGATCCAGTTTAGTGTATGGAAAAATTGTAGGAATTGCAACGCTGAGATTTTTAGCCAACACAACAATCTCACTCATATTCTTTTGGATGAATTAGATAACATATTCTTGATCTACTCATTTAATAAATTAATCAATCTCAACTAAGATATATCTTTGACCCTTTGATGATGTTGGTCAAAAATTTCAACCATGTCATACTTCAATTTTGTCTATATTAGTGTTAATAGTCAATTTCAATGTTCTATTATTATTATGTTATTATTATTATGATCATTATTTTAATTTTATTATTTATTTTATGTTTTAAGTTTTTGCTTGGTTGACTAGGTCAACAAGGATTTGAGGAACCCTAGTTTCATTTCTACGCTTAATTGGATCATAAACCCCGAGAAAGTTTAAACCCATATTTAGAATATTGTAATCGAATCAAATCTGAAACAATATTTGATTAAATTTGTTTTTATTGATTACATTGGATTTTGTTTACAGTAAATTTTAGTAAACAATCGCTAGTCTTCCAATTTAATTGTATTTTGGTAACTTATAGGATCGACTAGATTGATCCTAGGACATGTGTCTGAGTATTGGTGTTTGAACTTGTCTTAAAACGCATTCTATCTAAAGCACTATGAATCCTTAAGAACATAAAACAAAGGTTTGATTATAGATCATAAAGACTTCGAATAAAAAACTATAACAGAAATAGATCGAAACATAAAGATGTGGATAAAATAATGTAAATAAATTTATGAATGACTTCGAATAAAAGACTTTGAATTAAAAGTAAAGGACTTCGTAAAGTAATGTAAATGATTCAGAAGAAAATGTAAAGGACTTGATAAATAAAAGTTTTTGAAAAGTGTAAATTTGATCGAAAGATAAAGGAATAATTGGAAACGAAATAACTTTAAAGATAGAGAACTTTGATTTAAACTAATAAACAATGGTGTTCTATATTTATCTCGCAAACTCGCTTCCTTACACTTGGTAGTTTGAGTATATGAGTTTTGTACAATAATGAACACACAAAATTCTAACATTAAGACTCTTATTTATACTAATTCGACCTAACGGTCTTGCTCTAAAATGACGCCACGCTCAAGATTGCATGTCTTCTAAACTCTTGGCTTCCACGCGTTCTTCAATGAAATGGTGCTTTATAATCGAATTTCAAATTATCCGTTATTGAAGATATTAAGTCTTCATTTCGATTCGAACCTTCAATCTGGGATGATCAATTCAAATTTTCCTATTTGAATTTGAAATCTCCTTTAATTCAAACTTCGAATTTCCAACGACAATAGCTCATTCGAAACTCCTTACTTTTCAAACAAAATGCGACTTTTGGACCTTATTACCTTCATTCGAACAAAGTCCAAACAACATAAAGTTCACCATTTCAAACCAAATAAATCCATCAAAATCAGCAGCCAACAAATTGCCCATCAAAAATGTGTCTTTCATACGAGAAATATTTATTTTTGAATCACATATGTGACTTTGATAAACTTAACTCATGATGACTTTACTGTATATGACATCACCACTATCAACTACTTTCACTGCGAAACGTCTTTTCACCATACTTCCCCAAACGTGTAAGTCTAACAGTTATTATTAATCATGATAATTTAAAAGTGTCAGTTCCCAAAAATTTGAAAAGACACCTCCTTTTCGTTCACTAGCGTAGCTACACGCACTCTACTACCTCAAAGGTCAAACAAAACCTTTAAACCGCCAAAACCTTATAAAAACACTTCATCTTTACTATCCACAGTTTTTATCTTCTTCAAACCCTCAATTTTCAAACAAATTTCCTGAAACCCATTTTTCTCTTCTAAAGAAAAACTTATCAGAATTTCTTCTTCAACAATGTCATCTCCTTAAGAGAAAACATAATCTCAAATCAAGAAATCTGGAAAACTCGAAGGTTCATCTTTAAGTCAACAATTCGTGAGTCAAATCGTGACCTCCAGAAATCAGGAATTCATCACCACTCTCAAACTCACTCCGGAACAAAAAGTAATTTATGCTTTTTAGGTAATTATCCCTGCTTCTGTATCTGATAAAACCTTAGGTATTATGGATCCTCTAATCACCACAGAGCATTTAGAATAAACAAAGGGATTCTTCCCTATTTATCATGAAACACAACCCATAGTTAACAAATCAATTCCAATGAAGAAAAAGGATGATGACTCCGCTGTAAAAATTGCTAAAAAATCTAAAACCAAATCTTCTTAAGAATATACTTTTGACTAAGAGAAATGCTTTCCGATGGATTATGTTATCGATAATTTCAAACCCTTTCGATCGTGTCCTTCATCGATCGATCTATATAAAACTAGCTTTCAAAGGTTGAAAACAAGAAACCCCAAGATTGGGAAAATCTAGGCATTCTTAACTTAATCCAAATGTCAAAACTAGGGTTTAGTTATAAACCTTTACTATCGGGCGTTTTTATTTTGATATAGATGCAACACCTTTCATCTCTTGGGATGATAACTCCAACATTCTTCGATGTTGTTGCGATTCCTGGACTTTACCCCATTGGGGAAACATTCGATCCAACAAAGACAAAGAAAATATAATTAACCATGTCAAACATGCTAGCTTCTCAAACTAAAATTTTATCATACTACTGAGAGGAGGTGTCTCGAGGTATAGCATGTAGCATTTTTAGCATTATGGCTATCAAGTATATTTTCTAGCAAATCCTATAGGTTTCTAGCAGGTTCATTACTTTAGCTAATCAACTTCACCATGGTCGAAGAATATGTTTGAGTGAACTGTTGTTAGTGAGTCTATATGAAGGTTTAGTATGGTGTCTAAGTTGAAAACATGTTAAATTGGCATAAACTTACTCCTTGGCGCCGCCTCTCAATTATGGTTGAATGCTACCTTCAAACCTTCTCTTCGAACTGTCAGCACCATCAATGAGAAAGACCCTGATATCTCTAGCAGAAACATTGAGGGTATCAGTGCAGGCTGTTAAAATTAACTCCCAATGATGATAAAGAAATTTTCAACACTTGTTTTACCAATTACACGATGATGTTCACCGAGAGGCACAAATTTGATCCTTCGATGGCTCCGTTTGCAAATTGAAACTGTGGCCCACGCTGGTTTACTATGTCTATTAAAGAAGCTATCAAAGAGGAATAAGTCCATGACATTTGGCGGCCTTCTTAAATCCTAGGCTTATAATCTCTAGGATTATGCCCATCGAAGCCAAGTTTGTATGTTAAGTATCAACCCAATTTCAGATCACATCAATTCGAGCTATGTCAACTTCTTCTTGAACCTCTCTTTAACAAAAAACGAAATTTTCAGCAGGGTACCTTGCCGCCAAAGATGTCAAAACTCGCTGGGATCTTTATGTTAATTTCACGATTTAACACTTACACCGCTTTCAAATCAATCAACAACTAACAAGCTTTTTCCATCGTGCGTGTGCAAAGAAAGGTAGATTTACTCACATCAAAGAAATACGGGCCCGTAAATATTTTGAAATTGTCTATAATCCCATGAACTCGCATTAAACCGCTGGTTAACACAAACTTTGGAGGACAAATTTAAAAACAACTTTCAAAATTCAATTTTCCTCCTAATGTAAAACTTGAAGATAGGTATAGGTGGGTTTTCGATTTCAGCCACCAAAGTTTCCTACCCTGCATACTTTAGAGTTAGCTTTAGCCTTTTTTTCCCTTACCCAAACTTGTTCGTTTGTGGGAACATTTTTCACCAATATGAAAATGATGCTAAAAAACCTGTCCAAAGGGTAGTGTGGGCTAAATGTGATTTGATAGTTTCAAAGATTACCTTCGCTATGACTTATCACGCTTCTCTTATGTCTCAACATCGCAAGGTGTGGAACCAAAGGATTTCTAAATTTTTATACTTTCTTCTCATTTTTCCTTTGTTTCGATTGACCAAAATTTTGCCTTTTCAATGTTGAAATAAAGGCTAAGAAGGAAAAGACATTTCAAGGCAAGTTCAACTAGTACTTGGAAACAACTTACCTAATCCACCAATGACCCTCCCCAAAACAAAATGAAACTTTGGAGAATAAAAAGACAAAAAGGTATTACCTTGTTTTTCTTCTATTCAACTCCACTTTTACTTTGCTAAGTATCTTCTTATTTTCTAAGACTAGTGGGCCCTCCAAAATCAAGAAACGAAAGCACGAGGACCCAATGAATAGCGAAGGTGAATCGTAAAAGAGTGAAGATGTTGATCTCTCTCCTTACAAACCCAAAAATAAAAACAAAAGAAGAGCAAGAAGTCCGTGATAGTTATCAACCAACTAATCAACCCGAGTCGAAATGAAAACTCCGATTCTCCTCAAACTCAATCTAAAGTTGTTCAATAAACTCAAAGTTCGAAAACATAGTTCGGAGCACATTGGCAAGAATGTGTCAAGTGAGAATCCAAAGGTAAACCCAACATAACTATTTGATGTTAAATATATATAATTTCGAACTAACATTCAATTCACTTGTGGTGCTCAAATCACTCCTCCGATCTTCCCGCTTACAAGGAAATATTGAAACTCGACACCTCTTCCTAAAGGGATTCTAGGCGTTGTTCTAAAAAGGTTCTTCAAACTGCACCTCAAATCGATCCTAATGAAATCCCGATGAGCAAGAGACACTACGCCAAAATTGATTTTGGAAGACCAAAAGATAAGTTTTTATGAGAAAGCACCATGTTTTTAAAATTTGCTCAAAAGAAACGTTGCCTTAGGACAGCTTTAAAGCGCCGCTAATAATTTGAACATTGAGCCTAAGTCAAAATTGATGAATACTCAATAGAGGATTGATAGATTCAAAGCCTCGAACAATGAGCCAATATTATTGGCCATAGCTTAATATTTAATCATTCTTAGGCTTACAAACATAAAGTTTGGGCCATTAAGAATCAATCAAATGAAAAAGAATGGTGGATCCAAATAATATGATTCATGATGATTTTAGCCTTGAGTCTAGGTCAAAATTGATGAAGACTCGTTAGAGGAATGATAGAATCAAAACTCCTATCAATAAGTTTTCAAGGTTATTGGTCATAGCTCAACACTTAATCATACTTGGGCTTACAAGCATAGAGTTTAGGACACTAAGAACCAATCAATAGGAAGAGAAAAGGGGGAATAAGATGAAGGGGAGAAGAGAAAGTCACAGTGAAACTCATGCCCTCGGATGAATCACAACTATGTCTAACTTCATCAAAATTAATCAACCATCTTGGTGGATTTGGTCTTTTGACCTATCAACACCCAAGTTCCATTGAGGTTCATGAAATTTATGACTCAAAATGTATACATACCTTACCAAGTAAGAACCGGGTCAAATAAAAATAAAAATCAATTAAAATAATATGTAAAAAAGATTTAAAATGGTTATTTAATTGGAATTTATTGATGAAATACACAAAAGGTATCAAAACACCAAATAAAAATCCAAGAAAATTATCAATGATCACATAGAGGGTCAATAAGTGTTGACAAATTTTTTTAGAAGTTTTAAAAGTCAGAATTTTTTTAAATATGACTAATTAAGTAGAATAAACTAAAAATTACAAAAAAATACCAGAATCAAAAATAAAATTCAAACGAAGTCCCCGATATTTATAAAAATCTAATTGAATCCTTCCATAATTTTAAAGGTCTAAAAACATTTTTGAACAATTAAAACAATTCAAATAATGAGAAAAATCATAAAAAATATCAAATCATAAAATAAAATTATGAAAAAAATAAGAATCAGGAAAGGAATATTCGAAAATATTTTTGTAATTTTTTTCATAATTTTTGAATCTGAAATGAATTTTTTGTGATTTTTTAAAGCTTAAAACACTTAAAAGAAGAAATTAGAAAATAAAATAAAAACTAAATAATGTGGATCATCTGATCATTATCAAAACACGTTAGATCCAAGGGATCTAGCGCACTGTACATATTATGGTCACTATTGAATAATGCATTGGATCACTTTTTAAAAATCAGAAAAATAAAATATATCAAAAAAACAAGGGACGTTGGATCTGGACAATTTTAAACACGCTAGTAATCTAGATGAACCATATATGTGGATACACCGTGACCCGTGAGTAAATGCGCGTGAGTGAAATCAACAAAAGTTCTTCCAATCAAATTAAAACAATTGGCTAATGGTCATTGGTCGACGAGTGACACGTAGGTCATCTTCAACCTCCTGCTATCCAGAATAGGCAAGATTGAGTTTCTTCAAATGAAATTGTTAGAAACTCATGGTGGTATAATTGGATTTGTCTCATCCACAATATCCTAACCCTCATAAATATTTCTTTAAAACACAACTCACTCGATTTGAAATTACTAGAGCAAAATTGTGAAATGAAATTTGAAAATTCAAGCATCAAATCACATGAAAATTTAAACCAAGAAGCATATGCTTTAGAGAAGAAAGGACTACATCTTAGCAATTTACTTGAGTGATTTGGTTGAGAAATCTACCGAACAAAATTCAAATTGTAAGCTCAAACCGAACTTCTATAGCTTGATTATGTGCTCGAATTGCTTGGTTTTTGTTATGGAAAGTTTGTAAGATGATATAGAATGAAGAATCTATGGTTAATTTGAAGAGAAGAGGCTTGGATATATAAACTTAAATTCAAGCTCAAGAGTTCAGATAGGATATTGACAGGCCTAACTAGATATCAAAAGCTTGTGAAATGAAAGGAATATGGTTCTCTATTTATGAAGAGTGAATGGTGATGAGAAATGTAGAGGAATCGTGTGAAATCTTGATTTTAAGCCAACCAAAGGTGAGCATGAAATGTGAGTTCGCATTTTAATGTGCTAATGGGGCTGCATAAGCTAAACATGTTTAGATCAAAAATGTGCAGTAATTTTGTGATTAAAAGCCTCATTAAGAAAAATTCAATATGACCGAAAGTGAAATATTGGGCTTCAATGCCAAATTCAAATCCATTGCCGGTCGCTCAAAAGGCTTTATGGCCTCATTCTTCATGCATTTGAAAACCTCTTCACACTTTACAATATTCCAAGAAAGGTGTTATGTGGATGCTCGAGTGAGAAATGTATATTGAATATTTCTAGTATAGGTTCCAAAATCGCCATAATGTTTTGCAAACTTACAAAGTCTTCCACTCAAAATTTACTTTTGATTCTTGAAGATGAAATAGAATGGACTCTTCAAATTAACTTTTGTAATTGAGATCACTCAAAAATTATAAAATTGAAAGAGTTATGGCATTGGAATATGATGAAATTTTCTTCAAATGCATGGATGACCTATAATCTTTTCGATTCTTCAAGGAATTTACAAGCATTTTCAAGCCTTGCACCTTGAAACAAAATTGTATTAGACATCCTCAAGTTTATTATGGAAGAATATTTAGCTCAAGGAGATAAAATCGACCAAGTTATGGTCCTTTGAATTCAAATCGAGAATTCAATAGCTTTAAAGGACTTGTAATCTTCTTCGAACTTAAATGATCTTCCACCAAGATTGGCCTTTGATCCTTGAAGAGAAGTGTTAGGGAATCTTTGAAGAGAATCATGGCTTTGAAATCACTTCAAAATCTCAAAATTGAGCATGATATGGTTGGAAGTCAACAAACCCTTAATAAGAAAGTACAAAAGTGACTTGTAACTCCTTTTAACTTTTGATGATTTTTCTTACATAAATGGGTCTTGTCATGTAAAGATAAGTTGTTCTAGATGATGATAAAGAAAAAAAAGAATCACCTCAAATTATTAAAAATTAAGAGAGTTATACACTTGCGATCATACAATCAAAACTTGTCCAAATTAGGTCAAACTACTTAGATCAACTTTGAATATTTTGAACTTTCCTTACAAACCAAGGCATGATGAGTCACATTAGACCTTGCAATGATGTTATATTGAAGCACAATTGATGAGAAGGCCCATGGCTGGTGAAACTTGTTGAAGAAGGCATGAAATAAACATATGAACCTATGAAATTTCTTAATGAATTCAACTAATAATCTTTAAGACAAACTTGACCAAATGAAGTTGAGAGATCTCTTTAAGCCAAAGAACTTTGATTCCCTAAACATAGTCTTGAAGCTCAAAATTTTGAAATCCATTGAAAAGTCATTTGACCGAGGTAAATCTTCAAAACCCTAGCTTAAGAGGCAGAGCGGCTACACTATATTCACATCAAAATTTATGGTTAAAGTATAAATATATATATATATATATATATATATATATATATATATATATATATATATATATATATATATATATATATATATAAGACACACAATTCAAGGTGCTCGTGATCGCTCAAGGACAAACCTAATATAAGAGAGTAGTAAGGAGAACCAAACAACATGTGTGATCTTGATGCATTGTAATAATATAGGATGGTAGAGGATCTTAGGGACAAAAATTGGGGTACAACAGAATGCATACAATATTAGTAAATATTCGTTGTACAAAAAGTCAAAGGATGATCGTAGGACCGTGCAAAATTGTGGTGTTATGGTTGAGGTTGAATTCATGTACTTTTATAGTTCCAAAGATAACAATCTAGTACTAGCATCTAAAGTGTCCTGGGATCATTGATGAGATTTTGAGATTGACTATATTTATTTTAAAGTGTCTTTATTTAAGTGCATGTGGAAAGTAAAATGGTGTAAGAACCGATGAATTAAGATTCACAAGGGTTGATTTTGAAAGGAAACTTATAAGAACGAATCATTCATCATGGCAAATCAAGCAAAACAATTTGTTTATGTCATTGATCCATCTAACACTAGATGGTCAATTGTTCTTCGAGGAAAATATATTCCCGATAATATTGATGAAAATCAAGATTTTAACTATGAGATGTCTTGTTTAGCAACACGTGTACGCCAATCATTTGAAGAAATGATTCAGATGTTATGCATGCAATTCATGGATCATAGAGAGGACATGTGAAAACTAGTAAGTAAATGATTTATTACTTTTGTTTCTTAACCATTTGTTTTAGTTTTGATGTAAAATTATAAATTGTATGTCATTTTGGGTTTGCATTTGGTGTAATCAATGAATATTTGTGTTTCAAATTGAGGAATTGACATAATGTACAATGTCTCGCTTTTAGGAATATGCAAAATATGTTTTGTGTTCTATAATATGATTTTAAAATACGTGCAAACGACAAGACAAAAAAATTAAATCTTAACTCCTCGATTTTCTCAATAAATCGAGATAAAAAATATTCGATATATTACATCGATTCTTCAAAACACCGGTTAATATTAGACGCGTCATCCAATTCTAAAAATAATAAAAGTGATGATGTCGAAAATCGAACTCCACGTAATTAACTTTACTCCTCAATATTTTAATATCTCGAGGTGATAAATGGTAATCTTCCATAATAACCTCTTCTTTAATTTCGGCCAGAATCGCGGATCAAACGATTAATCTTAAATGTGTTTTTTTAAAATTTTAATTTTAACATTTTTTCTTAAATTTAAACAAAAATAAATTAAAATTTCAAACTGTGATCAAATTTATTTTGTTAAAAGTTATGTCTTTATTTTTAGTTTTTTGTAAATACTAGCAAAGCTAGAAGACATATTACTCGATCTCAAGTTGGTTGTCGAGTTCATCAAAAGTGTGAAAAGGACAAGGTTATGCATGTCTCTTATTTTTATTATTTCTTTTTATTCGCTGCCTCAAAATAAAGTAGCTAAACCAAAAATGAAATTAATTGTGTTTTGCGTGACCTTAAACTATTTCCACATTTTACAAATATATGCGCGTTTAATTGTATGTTTATTACATATCATCATCTTCAGTCACAAAGTACCAACAAATGGATATTTAAAAATTGAAATCAAAATGCTAGCGTGTACGTGTGAATATGAATATAAATTCATAGCACATCATTTTCATTCAGTCAACAAGTAGATGTTTAAAATCTATAATAAACTTTGACGTTAAAAAAAAAAATGAGATTAATGCATGGCTTCCGTTATTGCGATGACAAAAAACTATGATATAAAATTTCAAAATATTGAAAACATTTAGAGATAAAAGTAAAAGAGTTATTTAATTCCATTTTAGATATTAAATTGATAATTAATTATATTTTAGCTTAATAAAAAAGCTATTACCATTTGGACTTTTTTTACAAAGAAAAAGACAAACTACGGTATGTTGACTCTACTAAAAAAATATTGATGTTCATTGATCAACAACAAAAAAGGTCACATCCACAACATTTGATTCGTTCCGTCAAACAACAATGTCAATGACCAACCAAACACTCCTCCTCTTTTAAATACACACCTCCATCCATTTCATTTCAGATTAGTTGCTTCATTTCAAACATCGCGGAACACGACAGCACATCACAACACATTCTCTCATTCTCTTGCTGTCTTGTCTCCCATGAACATGATGATCAATTCAGTTACACCCCGCATAACCTCAATATCATGTTTCAAAACAAAAACCACCACCTTCACTTGCAGAACCTCCGTTATCAACAACCAACTACCACCGGTTTTTCCTCCGCGTAAAACACTTTCTTCCGTTTTGTTACATCTCTAACCTCGAGAGTCTCATTAAAAACAATATCAACCACCGTCCACACAATCACAACCACCCAAAACCAGCAACCAAACAACCACAAACAACAACAATAACTGAAAAGAAATCAAGGAACATTCTCGAAGGACTCAACCTACCAAACCTTTGGTCTACAGACAAGAAAACAAAACAACAGAAGAACAAATGTCACCGCGCCACCTCAAAACCTTCAACGCCTCCTCTCAAAACAGCAGAATACCCCCGCAACTCCCTCGGCGGCCACTGGAGACAATATCACGGCTGCAGCTACTGGAAGGGAATGCTAGACCCTCTCGACGAGAATCTCCGGCGAGAAGTCGTACGCTACGGCGAATTCGTACAAGCCGCGTATCATTACTTTACACTGACCCAACCACGACACAACACGATCACCCACAACAACGCCACGTGTCACTCCCGGATAAATTCTACAGTAACAAAAAGCCTCTACTCCACGTCATCAATAGAGTTACCTAAATGGTTCGGTAAGAAACCCAGATGGATGACCCAGAAATCCAGTTGGATCGGATTTATCGCGGTTTGCGAGGACAAAAATGAGATTTCACGTTTAGGGAGAAGAGATATAGTTATCTCTCTCCGTGGAACCGCTACGTGTCTTGAATGGGCCGAGAATATGAGGGCCCAGTTAATAGAAACCGAAGCCCAAAACGGAAAAAAGCCCAAAGTTGAGTGCGGGTTTTTAAGCTTATATAAAACCAAAGGCTCAAATGTTCCAAGCTTAGCCGAGTCGGTGATAGAAGAAGTGAAACGGCTCATGGAAGTTTACAAAGGCGAAATGCTTAGTATAACGGTAACAGGACACAGCCTGGGCGCGGCTTTGGCTTTATTAGTAGCGGATGATGTTAGCACGTGTAGTTCACACGTGCCACCCGTGGCAGTTTTTTCATTCGGTGGACCCAAAGTTGGTAACAAGGCTTATGGAAACAAAATCACATCACAAAATGTAAAAGTTTTGAGAATAGTGAATTCCCAAGACGTTATCACTAGAGTTCCTGGAATGTTTGTAAGCGATGAGTTTGAACAAAAGTTGAGAAGTTTTAAGGTTGGTAGTTTTGTAGCTGACATGCTAGATGAGAAGACACCATTGGCTTACTCGCACGTGGAGCCGAGCTACGAGTGGATACCAAGATGTCGCCGTTTTTGAAGCCGGATGCTGACATGGCTTGCTGTCATGACTTGGAAGCTTATTTACATTTAGTGGATGGTTTTTTGGCTTCGAATTGTCCTTTTAGAGCCAATGCGAAGAGAAGCTTGGCTAAGTTAATGGAGTATCAAAGTTCTAATGTAAATAAATTCTATACTAATAAAGCGAAAACAATGAGTGTGAATATTGAAAAAAATAGATCTTTATCAAGCTCTGAATGTTTGCCTAGTCCATCGTAAATGTGAATAGGATAAGATTATTGTATTTGTGCTGTGTTTGTTGTTATGTTGTGTGTATGTGCATGACTCTTTCTTTTCATTATTTTCTACTAACTTAAGTTTTAAAAATCAGGATACACCATATTTTACGCCAAAACTTACTAAAATATTATTCACTGTAATTATTAAAAATATATATATTTATGAACACTATCGTAATATTTTGTATACAGTATAAATGAAAAATTCGGGACAGTAAATTTTAATGATAAAAAAGATTGGTTAATAAAGTATTAAGCTATGAAGTTGGTTAATTAGATCCAAATTTTAAAAAATAATAGTAATAAAATAAAGTTGATTAATGAAATGTAAAAATTGGTTAATCATATTATAAAGTTGGTTAATAGAATACTCATATTTTAAAAGTAATTTTTAATAGTAAATAAAGTTGGTTAATAAAATGTAAAAATGGTTAATAAAATAATAAAGTTGGTTTATCCCACAATTTTAAAAATAAAAATTAAAAAATATTTTTAAAATATTATTTTATTATTATAATATTTTAAAAATATTTTTTAATACAGTAAAATATGATATAGGTGTTGCTTTTTAGTGTAAGAATAATATTTTCTTTAAAAAATAGCTTAAGCAAAAGTAAATTAATTGTGTTTTGCGTCCGTGTGTGAGGTTATTGCGTATTGACTTGGCACAAAGTACTTGCAAACTACGTTTTAAAACTGAAATTGAAATGTCAGATTGTAAGTGTGAATTTGAATGAGTTATGAAAATTATTGACATCATCTTCACTTAGTCAAGAACTACCGTCAAATTGATTTTCACTAATTAAAATGAACTTTGAATTTAGGAATAAATATTTTAAAAATCCATTTTAGTTTCCATCACTTTGAAAATGAGTTATGTGACCAATAAAAAATGAATAAGTTTTGTTCAATCTGTTTGGTCAACTTTCAGATATAATCACTGTATATGAAGAATTGAAGATATTAATATAAAAAAATGACTATATTTTTACTTTATATTTTTCAACATTTATACTTCTTTACAAAAGACAAATATTGATGGTTTACAAAAGATTCAAAATGTACGATTTCTCAAAACAAAGTTGTAGAGCTGAGGTGAAATCATTAACATTGTAAGTTGAAGATAAATCTTTGATAGAGAGTTAATGGTATAAGAAAAAGCTCGCATTGCTAAAAAGTCGAAGCTAAAACTAGTTTAAAACAACACTCACATTTTTCAACATATAACAAGTCAACCTTATGCAAGTCCTAATATTAACAATACCTTAAAACAATGTTATGGAATTGATGCCCCAACATGATATATTTTCTGGTTAGTTTGAAATGATTATAGGTACCTTGAACATTAGAGGGAGGAAATACTTTAAAAGGTGTAGAATTAGTCCGATGATTAATAAGGGGAGGCGGACATTTTATGATTCAAGAAACAAAACTTACCATCATGCATGAGTATTGTGCTAAAAGTTTGTGGAAAAAGGAGATTGACCATTCTTTTTAATCTGAGAGCTTTGGGTGATTTGGTAACTCTTTGAAAAAAAAAATGAGATGGAGGCTCTTCATAGTTTCAAAGGGAAGGATATTTGGGGTTAAAATAAGATGGAAGAACTTTATTTATGTGGTGAATGTCTATTTCTCTTGTGATTTTTCTAAAAGAGATTGCTTTGGGAAAAATTATTGAAATTGAAGAAGGAATTTTTTGGATGGTGATTGGGTGATTGAAGGAGATTTTAATGCGATAAAGAATCATAGGGAGAGAAGAGGTAGGAATATGAGGGAAGGTAGTAGCGATATGTCAAAATTCTCGACTTCATTGATAGAAATGGTTTGATTGATCCTTGTAAAGGAAAAAATTTCTCTTGGTATAATGGTAACGAAACATGTATGAGTAGGATTGATAGGTTTTGATTTCGGATGCGCTAATAAATGGGGTTGGGCCAATTTATCGGGGATAGAGATATCTCGGTCATTGTCATATTTGGTTGGTGGATAAAGAAAATTGGGGCCAAAACCTTTAAATTCAACAACAGTAGTTTTCTTTCAAGTCCTTTATACCATTCTGTGGAAAAGGAGTGTGGGAGTTAAAGGTGGAAGGTAGAGGCGATTTTGTACTAAAAGAAAACTTAGGCTTCTTAGGGAGATTAAGTTGGTGGAACAAATCCGTGTTTGGGAAAATTGACTCGAGGTGAATGAGAATGTTATATCTTTAAATAATGGTGATGGTATATTGGAAATTGATCCAAGAAATTCACCCCAAGATTCGGTCTAGTAGGAAGGAGGCAACTAGTAAATTTTGGTCGAATCAGAATCAAAGAAAATATGTTAGTCAAAATCAAGAATCAAATGGTTGAAGGAAGGGATT
>CM038796.1:184481954-184625377 GCA_021764765.1 Vicia sativa | reverse complement strand
CTCTCCCGTCACTCCGAGTTAAGACTCCGCCTAGGATGGCCTCATTGAAAGATGCTCAAGCTGCTGTTGAAGAAGGTAGTTCTATTTGGGACAGCTCACGATCTTCCTTTCAAATCGACAAGGCGGTTTAGGCTTCACCATCAAGGTCGGAAGATGATCGTGAACGTGCCGCCAACTTCCTTTCGCATCGCCGAGTGGAATCCATGCTATAGAAGGCGGCGACAACGACTTCGACATCGCAAGTGGATCTTCCCAACTCCGGATCATGGGCTAAGCAATTGGAAGACCGAAGGCGTCATACCAATCTCCTTTAGCCGAGTAATTGCTCTTGTTTTGTTTTGCTTTTTATTTTTATGTTTTGAACAATAAACTTTGAAAGCCTAGTGCCTTGCCGGGCATCATGGCTCGTTCGAGGGTTATTATCTGTCGTTTGCGTATTTTCATTCAATAAATCGTTGGACTTTTGCATTCAATTGTTTGTTTCTTTCTTTACTTTATCACCCCTTCAAAAGCTATGTGTTCTTACACACCCACGTGATACAACGCGAATCACTCCGAATCTCGTTAATACACTATGCTATTGCTAAATATGACTTCGATAATCCGATCTACCAAGCCGAAGACGAAAGTGAGGAAGATTGTGAAGTGCCGGAGAACTTGCGGACTACTACGGCAAGAAGAGCGAGTTATACACCACACGAAGAGCAAGTTGAGGTTGTGAATTTGGGCGACGAAGAAAAGAGATCAAGATAGGAGCGGGTCTTGAGAAGTGTTAAAGAAAAGTTGGTTCGGATGCTACGAGACTATATTGAGGTTTTGCTTGGTCATACGAAGACATGTGGTTGGACATTGATATTGTGGTACAATTGCCACAAAAGAAGGTTTTCTCCGGAAAGGAAGGTTCGTCGCATGCGTCGAGATGTCGAGAAAATCAAAGCCAAGTTATGAAGCAATTCAACTGGTTTCTTATGTTACTTCTTATCCACGATGGGTTGCTAATGTGGTGTACCAAGAAGGATGGCAAAGTACGAATGTGTGTGGATTACGAGATCGAACAAAGCGAGTCCGAAAGACGATTTCCACTTCCTCATATTGATGTTACGGTTGACAACACCGCAGATAAGGTTTTCTCCTTCATGGATGGTTTCTCCGGTTACAATCGGATCAAAATGGCTCCGAAGACATGGAAGACTACTTTTGTTACACAATGGGGCACTTTCGCTACAAGGTTATGCCGTTCGGATGAAGAACGCGGTGCCACTTATCGCGCTATGGTGACATTATTTCATGACATGATTCATCACGAGATAGAGGTCTCGTCGGCGACATGATAGCTCGATCACGATCAAGAAGAACATCTTGATCATTTGCGAAACTGCTTGATAGGTTGAAGAAGTGATTGAGACTTAATCCCAACAAGTGCACCTTTGAGTCGGATCCGGAAAACTCCTAGGGTTTGTTGTCGTGGTAAAGGTATTGAGGTTGACCCGCCAAGGTTAAAGCTATTCAAGAGATGCCGCTCCCTACGAGAAGGAAGTCGAGGTTTCTTGGGCCGATTGAACTACATTGCCGATTCATTGCACACCTAAGCGCTACTTGTGAGCCAATCTTCAAGTTACTAAAGAAAGATCAAGTAGTGGAATGGAATGGCGATTGCGGATCGCTTTTGACAAAATCAAGGAGTACCTTGAATCCTCCATCCCGATGCCGCCGAAGGAAGACCTCTTATCATGTACTTGGCGGTGTTAGAGAACTCAATGGGGTGTGTGTTGGGGCAACATGGCGAGTCCGTCGAAAAGAGCATGCAATATACTACCTTAGCAAAAGTTTACCGATGTGAAACAAGATACTCACAACTCGAGAAAACTTGCAACGCTTGGCTTGGGCTGCTCACCGACTAAGGCGGATATGTTGACTCACACTACCTTGTTGATTTCAAGATGGATCCGATAAAATACATATTTGAGAAACCACTCTCTCGGAAGAATAGCAAGATGGCAAATGATCTTGACCGAATATGACATCCGACACTTCTCGAAAGCGATCAAAGGAAGTGTAGTAGCCGATCATTTGGCTCATCAAGCCGTAGATGACTATCGTCTATGCGTTCAATTTCCGATGAAGATGTTTTACTAGTCAATTGTGAAGAACCGTGCCAGACGAAGGACACGAACAAGGATCCCGATGGACCATGGTCTTTGATGGAGCCTCAAACGCACTTGGCAATGGCATTGGCGCCATCATTACATCCCTACAGCGGACATACGCCTTTCACCGCCAGATTATGTTTGATTGCACTAACAACATGGCGAATATGAGCGTGCATCATGGGTCTTAAAGTGCTATTGACTTAAGAATCAAGTTCTTACAAGTATGGAGACTCGACTTTGGTGATCGATCGATTAAAGGCGAGTGGGATACGAAGCATCCGAATCTCATTCCGTATCGAGAGCATGTTACGAGTTTGATCCCTACCAAGAGATTACTTTCAATCACATTCCACGAGAAGAGAATCGGTTGGCGGACGCATTGGCTACTATGTCATCTATGTTCAAGGTAGATGGGACAACGAGGCTCCCGGATCATCATTGAGAAGTTTGACGAACCGATATTGTTATGAGCTTGATACGAAGAGAAACCTTGGTACTATGACGTGAAGAGGTATCTTGAGACTCGGGAATATCCGAGGGCATCGTTAATGATAAGAAGTTCATGAGAAGATTTGCATCCAAATTCTTCCTCAACGACATCTTATACAAAGCAACCACGACTTGTGCTTACTCATTGTGTAGACCGAAAGAATGCGTATCATGGAAGAGTTACAGGCGCATTTGGTACCCATTCCGGTGGACATACCATGGCTAAGAAGATTTTGAGAAGGTTACTATTGGTCCACCATGGAAGCGATTGTCACCGCTATGCTCGATCTTCACAAAGTGCGGTTATGCCGACAAAGTGCACATACC
The DNA here is from genome assembly GCA_021764765.1 of Vicia sativa. NCBI lineage: Eukaryota > Viridiplantae > Streptophyta > Magnoliopsida > Fabales > Fabaceae > Vicia > Vicia sativa. The sequence goes on along the minus strand of CM038796.1, from coordinate 184,622,411 downwards.
TCGGTACCTCGAATGTTTTAACTTCTCCTTGGCCTTTTGCAATGTGGGGCATTGACATGATTGGGAAATCAAGCCCCGCTTCCAATGGACATCGGTTCATCCTTGTGGCAATTGATTATTTCACCAAGTAGAAGCGCCTCGTATGCATCTGTTACCAAGAATGTTGTGGCTCGATTCATCAAACATAATCTTATCGTCGGTATGGCACTTCGAAAGGATTATCACGATAACGGTTCCAATCTCAACAATAAGATGATCACCGAACTCGCACAGTTCAAGATCAAGCATCACAATTCTTCTCTATCGGCCTAAGATGAATGCATGGAAGCCAACAAGAACATTAAGAAGATTATCTGAGAAGATGACGGTGACTTACAAAGATTGGCATGAGATGTTACCATTTGCTCTTCATGGTTATCGCTTTCAGACGGACATCCACAGGGCAACCCTTCTCTCTGTATACGGTATGGAAGCCGTCTTACCCATCGAGGTTCGGATACCTCAACTAGAGTCCTCCGGAGGCGAGAGTTAGCGAAGCGATTGGGTCCGACCGCCTTGACTAGATTAATTTGATTGATGAGAAGCGACTCGCGTCCATCCGCCAGGAAGATCTATCGAAGCGAATGATCGAGCATTTAACAAGAAGGTCAAGCACCGAGTCTACCAAGTCGGTGATCTAGTAGTCAAGCGCATCATTCTTCCACAAGGTGATCCGGGGCAAATGGACTCCCACCTATGAGGGACCATTTGTAGTCAAGAGATATTTTCCGCGGAGCTATGATACTTAGCACCATGGATGGTGAAGACTTCCCACACTGTGAACGACATAGTCAAAAATACTACGATAAAGAGACTCGCTAGGTCGGACCTAGGCAAAAATAAGGGCATCTGGCGAACCAAAAGGTTCGGGCAAAAGTTAAGGATATATACAAAACATGTACACCGGCAAGTCGAAAACACGAAAAGGCGGCTTGGGCAAAAAGGTATCCCTGGTGAAAACCCGAAAGGCGGTCTAGGCAAAAGTTAGGGATTTGAGCGTACGACTATGTCTCTTCCAGATCACCTACTTCCAGACTACTATCAGCATTCAAGATTCAAATGGCAGAGATCAATTCACTCACTTTCTACTGACAGCAAGGAGATGAGATAATTGAAATATATGAGTACTAGCATAGTTGGAACTTAACGAGATTGTTTCCGCATAGCTTTTTACCTTTCTTGTGTACAAACCACTTGGCCATACGCCACATTTCGAATAAATACGAAGTTCTTTCTCTTTACAATTTTCACTGTTGTTGTTTGCATAAAAGTCCAACGTTTGCTTTGAATGGTTATGTGCATTTGACAATAAAAATCTAATCGCAAACATAAGAAAAGTGAACATACAAAAGTACTTACTACAGGCTCCAGGAATTGGGACGACGACGAAAGTCACCAAAACATTCCCCCACAGAGCATGATCCCCCACAAAGGTGTCACTCACCATAAACCTCCCCAGCGGAGTATATGTTAGTCCCCGAGCCGTGATCCATCAACTAAGCGGTTACATCAGTCTCAAGTAACATTTCATCCCCGACCGAGATATTTATCCCCAGCGGACATCTCTCAGTCCCTTCCTTTTTTCCCCAGCGGCGGTATCCAGACTCGAGACTTGGTCAGATAGTGCAACGGAGGAAACTACATCTTCATTCCCCAGCCCAAAGATTACAACGGGTTCCTGACTCTTCCAACCCGGTCTCCCGGCAACTACCAATTGCTCTCCAGCGAGATCAGCGCTCAGAATCCCCAGTAGAGCGCCTCCTGAATTCCCTCAGCAGGATCTACACTCAGAATCCCCAACGGATCGCCTCCCAGATTCTCCGCAGCAGAGTCTGTATATGAGGTCTCCAACAACGAGCCTCTCAAATCTCTACCTTCCTCGACAATATCTAGGCCCGAGACTTGGTCAGATAGTGCATCGGAGGAATCCAGGGTATCTTTCTCCTCCTTCAAAAGCAGGGATCTCACCTACTCAATTCCCCGAGCAGGAGTCAGAAATCCTCAAACAGAACATCCGCATCTTCTTCAAGATGGATATGTTTTGAAATACCACAACATCTATCATTCATACATTTCTCATAAAGTCATAATTCATGCATATGCCATTCATATACATTGTCATGCATCATACTTTGCATAAGACTAACAAATATTCTATCAAAGTTTCTCTTGTTTTCTCCAAAACAGGTGGAAATCACTTCTGACGCAAACAAGTCCAGGATTAAGCCCCGAATCTCGACGGGAAAACTATCGAAAGACCGCCCTAGATGTCCTCCGACAGATTAAGCCCGAATCGACGGGAAAACTATCTGAAAGACCGCCCTTGGTTGTCCTCCGACGACTGGTCTAGGATTAAGCCCCGAATCGACGGGAAAACTATCTGAAAGACTGCCCTTGGTTGTCCTCCGACGACTAGTCCAGGATTAAGCCCCGAATCGACGGAAAACTATCCAAGACCTAGTTATCCTCCGACAACTGGATCAACACTCGATGCACAACAGGGAAGATATCCATATTTTTCCAACTACCAGTAATCGGCACGAAGATTTATTCTGATCCTTTCTTATTATCAACAGCAACTACAGAGTCTAGCGTACGACTCAGTTGCCTTGGATGGCATCTTAAGCCCATCTCCGACTACTTATCAACAGTGCTTCACTTTCAGAATGCTGCATATATGGTTAAAAATCAATGCAAACCAATAACTTCATTCAAAAAAATGAACACGAAGTCTAACGTACGACTCCCTTCGGATGGCATCTTAAGCCCATCTCCTCTCCTTTCCAGAAACGACTACAGAGCCTAGCGTACGACTCATTCCCCAGCATCGATTTTTCCAGATGGCATCTTAAGCCCATCCCCGTCAATTCTCCTATCGACATTCTCGAGTCTAGCGTACGACTCATCCCCCAGCGAAGTATCCAACTTCTCCAAATGGCATCTGTAAGCCCATTCCCGCATCATCCACCAACAGCGAGTGCAAATTGTGTACTTGTGTTCAATCATCTTCTACCTCCAGGTCACGAAAGACAAGCGTGTCAATCTAACCCTCCAGTACAAGAAGATTGAACAGGGGCAGCTGTCATACCCCAAAATTTTCCCTCCATCCACTCAAGAGATTTCATACATCTATACTCAAAGATTCCTCAAGAGTTGATCAGACAAACTCTCTCCTAGACAATCAACCCAAACTAGGGTTTGGTATCTCTCAGTTCAAGATGGACTTCCAATATCTCAAATGGTCTTCATGCCTCCTCATATGTTTCAAAGATTCTCCATGTCAAGTTTCAAGCCTCACAAGTCAAGTTTCCTCAGACAATTGCTCATATGGTTGAAAATCAGTTGTATTGGACAAAAGTCAATCGTGGTCAACATACATCAAACTTCATAATTTTTGGTCAACATCCTCATTTTGAAGTTACATTCATCATTTGATCAAGGGTTGATCATGATTCATCAAGAAAACTCAAGATTTGCTCAAAAGTCCAACTTTCTAAATTAGGGTTTCTAGGTGAAAAGTCAACTGAACTTTGACTGATCATAACTTTCTCATACTTTCTCCAAAAACTTTCCACCACCTCTTGTTTTGAAGGAAATTCAATTCTCTACAACTTCATGTCTCACAAGAATGTCCAAAAAATGCTTCATTTGAGAGGTATAGCTCAAAACATTACAGGTCATTTTCAAAGTCAACAAAAAGTCAACTTTTTGTTTTGAAGATATATTGAGCATGGTAAATCCAATTGAGATGAGACCAAAAAGGTTGGTTAGAGGACTCTTAGAGATTTCCAAAAAGTCCAATAACACTCAAAAATGTGGAAAATTGAGCAAGATACACCATTCACAAGTTGGGCAATTTTGAAGAAGTGCACAAAGAGAAATACTTCTAAAAATCAATTTTTTTGCAAATGGGCTTGCTTTTTCTTCATCCAAACTTATTCCTCATACAATTAGGAATATCCAAGCCCAATGCCACGAATTTTTGATTTATTTTTCTATTTAATTTGGAATTTATTCATTTAAATGCAAATTAAATTTAAAAATAAAGTATAAAATCAAAATTAATTGAAAGATTGATTTTTATTCTTTCCTTGAGACTCAAGTAACTCACAAAGGCCAGCAATTTTCGAAAATTGATCAATATGGCAAGATTGGATTGGAAATTAATCAAATTTTGAAAATTTGATTTTGTACAAAAATCAATTTTGATTTACATTGAATGTTGATTGATTCTTTCCAAAAACCATGCCAAATTCATCCAGTATAAATGTGTGATGCATACCTATCAAGAGAGAATAGAAAAATTGCTCTAAGAACCCTAACCTAAAAGCCAAAAATCCGTGACCTTCAAGCAATCCGCAGCCTTGGTTCCAGTGGATTTCAATCGATTTTGAGCATTCCATCGTGTTCCTTGGATTGTTTAGAGTCGATCCAGACCTTTACAAGTTGCAAAACCATCAAGAATCAAGGAATCCCAGTTTCGGTTTGTTCTTCCTTTTCCAAAATCGATTTCTAATTCTCATGCATTTTTAACATGTTTCGTGGTTTGTTTTGTGTTTAGATGGAAGTTTGCAAGCTTTCTGCATAGTTTGATTGAGTTTTCATGGCGGAATCGATGTTTACCATAGCTAGGGTTTCCTTGCACGAATTGGGAACTCACAGAATACGTAAAATTGGAACATGAGACCACCACCATTGTGTTTAGAATCCAATTTGCAATCGATTCATGTACTCACAACAAATTTATATTATGTGTATGAGATTTTGGAAATTGCAGGGGTTATAGCGTCGCACTGAGGCCGACGCTATGTTTTTAAAAATTCAAAAGGTTGAAGATGAAGTTCTTGGCGCGGAAACGAGGCAATCGGAGGGTGACGCGTGCATGTATTCCACTCACTTCGTTTTCAAACGTCAGATGCAACGTGGCCCAGTGGTTAAGGCGTTCACTATTCCTGGATCCTCTCCCATGTCCTGAGTTCGATCCCTATGGGCACCGGTTTTCCTTTTTTTTTTCCAAACTTGCAATATTTTCATATTTTCTAATTTTCTAATATTTTGCATTGTTTTAATTAATTTCATGTTTTTATTTCTGCATTTAAAAATTGTCAAAAATTATTTTCCTTTCACATTTGTTTTCTGAAAATCTTTATTTAATTTAATAAATTAAAAAATATTTTTTGCATGCATATTTATTTTTATTCATATTTTTGCATTTTGATCACTTTTAATTCATTTTAAATTATTAAATTGCATCCAAAAAATCCCAAAAATTTATTTTAGCATATTTATATTATTTCCAGCATGTAATAATTTTCTCATATAAAAATTTACATTTTTACTAACATTTTTCTCTTGTTCGATTCATATCGTATTTTTCGATTTCTCATTCCTTTACAGGTTGATCCGATTCAGACGATTCTTGCTTTATCATTTTATTTTATTTTTTCTATAATGTAACTGTATACGGGATGTAATAGTTTAAAATTAGGTCTTTATTTTCCGCATTTTAAATTATGTATCTGCCCCAAAGCCTTGTAATAGCGTAGGATTTACCTTTCCGCATCTTTACATTCCGCATTTTACTTTCCGTACCCTATCAATTGCTAGTAACTAGGCGTGTATGGCAAGATAATAATGAACTTAGCCCACTAATTTTCAAGATAAAATATCTGAAATCAACACACTTCTTTCACACATGCACCCCTTAGGGTAATTCTCTCTCGTTGCCTTTGCGAACTCAAAATGGTCATGTCCCTCGAACGTAGAGGTATTCTAGCACCGTTGCCTTCCAAACAAATCATCATAGTCCCTCGATACAAAGATCATAAGACCCACGATGTCGCTTCCGAATACATGATCTTGACCCTCGATTGTCGCCTACGAAAAATGATGATAGTCTCTTCGAATGTGCTAGGATACTTCCTACAAGTTGCCTTCTATGACCATCCAATGTCCCTTCGAACGTCCCGCTTACATCCAACGAATGGAGCTACCTACTAACTAATGGTATGGCTAGCGCTATTCTAAAGGAACGTAGAAGTACGAAAACGACCAATTCTGAGTGGGTAATAAGTCTTTCAGTTGCTTGCTCTAAACCAAATGTTTTTCACACCACACACTCTTTTTCAAAGATCAAACTCTTTTCAAAACGAAACATTTCCAAACACTTTGTATACACTCCTACGTGAGTCATTACAAAGTCAAAGTGAAATGCCTTTTTCAAAACATTTTTGTCAAACACACAGAAAGCACAATTTTAAAAGGTGATCTAGAGCAACTAAGAGCCCGTAGATAACTACGGATGGAAAGGGGTGCTAATACCTTCCCTTTTCATAACCATTCTCCCGAACTCAGAATCTAAACGAAGGTCTTTTTCTGTACTTTTACCTTCCCTTAATTGGATAAAAATAAAAGTCGGTGGCGACTCTTGCTATCCGCACATTTGCGATACAAAAACCTACAAAGTCAGTTCACCGTGTTACAATGAAACACAGTCATAAACTAGTGACTAGAATCAAAACCACAAGATTACACTTCCAATTAATAATACTCAGTTTAGATTAAAAGCTTCACAAAGAACAATACTCAACTCTTTGCTTAAAAGCTCATGAGTGAGAACTATAAATTGATTAATAACCAAGTAACAATCAGTCTACCTCACTATATCAAAAGATATTTTAGTGACATACAAGAACACAATAGGCTCTCAAAACTAGAGACTTTAGACTCCCCTAATTTTTTCAATTTGTGAAAGTTAAATTACATTAAGTTGATGTTTCTCTTTAAATACACCTCAGTAGTCCATGGGCTTCAAAATATTCACCCACATATTTCTTGATCCACAAGCTGAGGGTTGCACCAATTATGCAGAAAAATCTCCTTAAATCTTGGACCAAAATATCAAGTTTCCTAAATTGTCTCAAAATCCAATTTTAGAAACGTATGTACAGTAGAAGATTAAACCACTTGTTCTAGATTAAATCTACTTGACATATGCAAATTAATGAGATATATCCAAAAGGATTTCACAAAATCAAATCAAATATGTTAAGAAATATAACAACCTGTACATATGTTCTAGTACAACATGTCACAACATATAGCTTCAATGTGCTCACACTCTGTTGTATTAGTTTGGTCAAGATGTTATGACATCTTGCTCAACATCTGTCAAGAACCGTATATTAGCAACATTGTTGCCAATCTTAAAATCATGGATCTAACAATCTTTTCATTTGGCAAATTTTGTCTAAAACAACCTTAGCACAATTATTCTGAAGAGAGGAATTAAACCACAACAGAAAGAAAAAACATAACCTAAAATGATGTGATTTGGTCTTTATATAGTATGGACGGTTAAACCACCATGCGTCATTTGATGCATTGAATGGATGATCATTCGATAAAATATTGACTGTGAGAAATTGAGTGGATGATCGTTCAATTAGATATTGATGGTGAGAACTGTGTTGGAGAGCATGATTGTGGCATGACCTTGACAAATATGATGATTCTAATATTATAATGCTTGTTGTCGGGCTTTCTTTGAAGCCTTACGGATGACTTTGAGAATAATTAAAAGATCTAAAATTAAAATTATTAATTAAAGGATAAGTATAAATCATACAATTTAGTTAAAAGATTAAATATAATTAAACTTATTTTTTAATTATGATTAAGAGCACTAGCTGTTGAAATATTAAATTAGATTTATTAAAAATATTAGATTTGATTTGATTTAATATTTAAACATAATCCAAGTTGTGTAGACCCAAGCTCATTTAGGTTGTATATAAATAGTCCTAGTCTGTATCATTATTTGTACAATTCAATAATACAAATCCTTATTTTCTTTATTACTCTATTTTTCTCTCCTCACTAAAAGTGTCTCGCACACTAACAAATTGATATCCAGAGCTTCCGATTATTGTTCTTGATCGATTTTTCAAGAATTTTACGTCAGAGATCATATTTTCAGGGCAAGTGAATCAAACGCTGCGAAGATGGCTAGTGATAAGGGCATTCCATATTCTCTTCTAATGCTTGACAACAAGAATTGGATTTGATGGAAAAAATTGATGCAATTCTTATTTGGCATCCATGAAACCCTAGAGGTGGTTACCGACGGCGTTCCTACGTTGGTTGTAGATGCAACCGAAACATAGAAAAAATCCCACAACAAAGTGGATGGAAAAAAACTGATGCAATTCTTGTTTGGCCTCCATGAAACCCTAGAGGTGGTTACCGACGGCGTTCCTACATTGGCTGCAGATGCAACCGAAGCATAGAAAAAAGCCCACAAAGAAGTCAAAAAGAAAGATTGCAAGGCTTCCTATTGCATTCAGACGGATGTTGATATTGCTAATTTCGACATAATCTCTCATGCTGAAACGGAGAAAGAGGCATGGGATATTCTGGTGAAGTATTATGAAGGAGGTGAGAAAGTTAAGGTTGTCAAGTTACAAACCTTGTGACGACAATATGAATTATTGTCGATGGGAGAAGATGAAAAAGTTGCAGAATATGTGTCGAAGATTTAGAAACTCGTCCATCTCATGAAGGGTTATGGTGAAACCATAACTGATAAGATGATAGTTGAGAAGGTAATGAGAACATTGACCTCTCAGTTTGATCACGTTATCGTAGCTATTCAAAAATCCACCAAACTTGAAACCACTAAAGTGGGATATTTGGTTGGTTCATTGGAGGCGCACGAGATGAGGATTGTCGAAAGGAAAGGAGTTCAAGACTCGATACATGCTCTCCAAGCTCAGTCATGGAAAAAGGATGGTGGTTCCAACAAATTCAAAGGCAAGTTTGACAAGACTCGAGGCAAGAATCCTTGGTCGAATCCCTACAAGAATAAGGTTAAAGATAGATATTTTGAATCCTCGAAAAGGGGAGGAGGAAACTATTGAAAGGACAAAGATGATAAAAAAAGGTGTGCAGTGCTATAACTGTGAAAAATGGGGTCACGTAATCAAGAATTGTTAGTACAGAAAAGACAAGGGATCGACAGGCAAGGACGAAGGAGTGAACCTTGCATGCCTAGATTCAGATGATTCTGAAGGTGGTATAGTGGTTATGGTTGCAGTTGTTGATAACCATGTCGAGTCCAAGATCTGGTTCCTCGACTCAGGCTGCTCGAATCACATGACTGGTCAAAAGGAGTGGTTGGTAGACTATGACGAGTCGAAGAAGACCAAGGTAAAACTTGTTGATAATAGTTCTTTGCAAGCAGAAGGTACTGGCAACATAGTTTTTCAAATGCATAATGGAAGGAAAGCTACGATTAAAGATGTGCTATATGTACCTGGAATGAAGTTCAACTTGCTAAGTGTTGGAAAACTAGTTGAAAAAGGTTTCTCAGTTGTTATGAAAGATGGAGCTTTGAAATTGTTCGACACCAAGAATAATTTGGTCTTAAAATCTCCTTTGTCGAAGAATGGGACATTTAAGACTATGATCAGTTCGACAGAAGTTCAATGTTTGAAAATTGTTGTTGACCACAAGGATAGTTGGTTGTGGCATTTGAGGTTTGGACATTTAAACTTTCGATCACTCAATCAAATGATTACTCAAGATATGGTTACTGGAATTCCAAGTCTTGAGATCCCTAAAAAACTTTGTGAAGGTTGTTTAGTTGGAAAGAAATCTAGAAACTCTTTCGTTTCGACTATGCCAATGAGATCATCCAAGATTCTCAAAGTGGTACATTCATATGTATGTGGTACATTCAAGAACATACCATTGGTGGAAATAGATATTTTGTTTCGTTTGTTGATGAGTTTAGTTGAAAGTTGTGGATCTATGTGATCAAACAAAAGGACGAAGTATTCAAAATCTTTAAGAGATTCAAGATACTTGTCAAAACCGAGTGAAAAAGGATCAAAGTTCTGTGAATAGATGGAGGTGGCGAATACACTTCGAAGATGTTTGAGAAATTATGTGTATAACATGGTGTTGATCATGAGGTAACTGCTCCTTATACGGCTCAATATAATGGAATTGATGAAATAAAAAACAAAACCATATTAGATATGGCAAGATGCATGCTGAAGCAGGAGAATTTGCTAAAGTCTTTATGGGGAGAAGTTGTTTCGACTGCAAATTATATTTTGAATAGGTGCCCTACCAAGATTTTGACAACAAGGTTCCTGAAGATGTATGGAGTGGAAAACAACCATCAGTAAGACATTTGAAGGTGTTTGGCTCTATGTGTTAGAAGCATATTCCTGATGCAAGAAGAAGGAAGCTTGATGACAAGAGTGAACCTACGATTCTGGTAGGATATCATAAAACGGGTGCATACAGGTTATTCAATCCAGTTAATGAGAATATTGTATTGAGTAGACACATTGTAATTGATGAACATTCTTCCTGGGATTGGAATTCTAGTAATTCAATTAACAAGCCACTGATGAGCTCTGATTTTGACGAAGAAATTGATGAGGTCGATGTCGAAGGAATTCCTGAGAATCCAGTCAAATTCGAAGATGAAGCAAATGCTAATATTCCAGACAATGTCAAAGTCAAAGAGGGTGTGGCTAGCAGAAGCCATAGACCTCAACGAACTAGAGTTCCTCCAACAAGACTCAAGATTATGAAGTGACTGGTGATGATGAGGTAACACCAGATGGAGAATTAATTCATTTTTCTTTACTTGCAGGTGCTAAACCAATCAACTATAGAGAAGCTTTGAACAGTAACAAGTGGAAGTTAGCTATGGTCGAAGATTTAGAGGCAATTGAAAGAAACAACACATGAGAGTTAGTCGAATTGCCAGCACATACAAAAGCTATCGAAGTGAAGTGGGAGTTCAAGTTGAAACTTAATGTTGATGGTTCGATAGCAAGACATAAAGAAAGATTAGTAGCTCGAGGGTTTCTTCAAAGAAAAGGACTTGACTACTCTGAAGTATTTGCTCCAGTAGCAAGATTAGAGATTGTTCGACTAGTAGTAGCATTGGCATGCAACCAAGGTTGGTCGACATTTCATTTAGATATGAAATCAGCATTTCTAAATGGTCCTTTAGAGAAAGAGGTTTATATCACACAACCTCCTGGGTTTGTGATTCAGAAGGAAGCGAGTAAAGTATATAAGTTGCATAAAGCGCTCTATGGTCTCAAGCAGACACCTAGGGCATGGAACAAGAAGATTGCTCATACTTAGTTGAATTGGGATTTGTCAAATGTAAATCAAAGTATGGTGTCTATGTTCAGGTTGTAGCACAAGATATAAAAATAATCTGCTTATATATTGATGACTTGCTAGTAATTGGAAATAGCTTGAAGAATTTGTCGAAGTTCAAAGAGCTGATGACGAAGGAATTTGAAATGTCGGATCTGGGAAAATTGTCTTATTTCCTAGGCATGGAATTTCAAATAACGAAGCAAGGTATGATGCTACATCAAAGGAAGTATGTCAAAGAGATACTCAAGAGATTCAAAATGAATGATTCGAATCCTGCTTCCTCACCTGTCGAGCCAAATGTGAAGTTGGAGAAGAATGGAGAGGAAGACAAAGTTGATGTAACTTTGTTCAAGCAAATTGTGGGTTCTCTGAGGTATTTATGCAACAATTGACCTAATATAGGTTTCGCTGTTGGATTAGTAAGCAGATATGTGAGTGAACCAAGAGTGTCACATATAAAGGCTGCAAGAAGAATCCTGAGATATTTGAAGGGTTCGATAAATTGTGGAATACTATTTCAACAAAATTCTGAAGATAAAGAAGCAATAGTTAATTGTTTTTCAGATACTGATTGGTGTGGAGATAAGGAAAATCGAAGAAGCGCAATTGGATATTTCTTTCAAGTATTTGGTTCCCCAATATCATGGTGTTCAAAGAAGCAACCTGTGGTGGCATTGTCATCTTGCGAAGCTAAATATATAATAGGATCTTATGTTGCTTGTCAAGCAATTTGGGTCACTTCAGTACTTGAAGAAATGGCAGTCGAAGTGAAGAAACCGTTGGTGTTGCAAATCGACAACAAGTCAGCTATAAATTTGGCGAAGAATCCAGTTCTGCATGGAAGAAGTAAACATATCGAAGCTAGGTTTCACTTCTTGAGGGAAAAGGTAAGTCGAGGTGAACTTGAAGTTAGGCATTGCTCAAGTGAAGCACAGTTGGCCGACATCTTTACTAAAGGATTGAAGATTGACAGATTCTTGAATTTGAGAAAGAAATTAGGAATAGTTCAGATTGACTATTTTTGAGGATGTTCGACAACTTGGATTATGGGGATGTGTTAGAATATTAAATTAAATTTGTTAAAAATATTATATTAGATTAGATTTAATATTTAAATATAATCCAAGTTCTGTAGAACCAAGCCCATTTAGGTTGTATATAACTAATCCTAGTCTATATCATTATTTGTACAACTCAATAATTCAAATTCTTATTTCCTTTATTATTCTCTTTTTCTCTCCCCATTAAAAGTGTCTCACGCACTAACACTAGCAAGGTGCACGCCTATAATTATGCAAATCAGAAAACGATGTGAAATAAACGCTACCAAATCAATAAATACATTGGAAACTCGTTCCTAAATATAACATGCAACGGATATTTCACTCAAATTCTATTCTATACTCGATCATACTTTAACATCATAGTATCAAGTACATGCACTTTCATTTGAAAAGAGGAGTTTGAGTTTCTCATCGTGTATCTTATTTTACACTCTATCTCTTTGTTTATTGAAGGAGCATTGATTAACATTGAGTATTAGTAATTGACTACAAGCTCAATTACTGGCGGCATTTTAAGAAGGTCAACAACCCCCTATCTTGTACGTACACACTGCATTAGACCTTAGGAAAATAAATTTTTTGAGAAGATTTTTAAAACCGAATATCCTTTTATTTCGCATTGTAACTATTTTAAGGCTAGTTTTCTCTACAGGAAAAAGTATAGAGACGAAAATGATGTTGGCTATTTTATTCAAATTATTGTATGATACCTCAAGTTTTGAAACTTTCTCCAATTCTGTTTATAGACAAGTTATTTTTTAGATTAATTAAATATATATATTCTTTTTCAATAGAATCAAGAGCTTAATGGTCTAAATTTTTTAATTAAATAGCTTAATTCACTGCAACTTAGAGCTGAAGTAAGATTGCGTCACAAACCGTGTAATATAGAATATAGCTTGGACCTGATCAGAGTTCAACAGATTAAATATATATACAACCTATAAAGTAAGATAATTTTTTCAACACTAAGCTGCAATTTGACTTGAACGGCTCTTAATTATAATTCAATGTTCAAACTATTTAAAACAAATTAAATACTTTAGAATCAAACATTTTAGACCATTAAGCTCTTGAAAATTGAAACAATCAAAATACCTTTATGTTTTTAATTGAATATCATTGTAATATAAATTTATTATTCCAGTTGAGAAGAATTGCTATGAACAACAAAGTTGTTACTCTTTTAACAAATTGAATATTGTTGGGTGTATAAGATGGGATTCAAAGCTAAAATCTTTATTTAATTCTTTTTAATATATAAAAGAAAGAGGTGCACATGTAAAAACTTTTAACCAAAATGTTTTGAGAGGTTTACAGTAATTCGAGGAGAGTAACATGTGGAAGGACTTCAAAAGAATGTTCAATTTTTCTTCTTGCCCACGCATGCATACACATTTATTTTAGGTACGTATTCACCATCAAAAACTACCTTGAAATTCTGATTATATCCACCTAATAAAATATATCAAAAGTCAATTAATATATTGTGAACAACATGGATGTGCAATCTAATATTTCTACCGACACTTTCAAATTATTTGAAATTTCAACAAATGACTCAATGTACTTATATAAGAAAAATTGTAAAACGTTTCTTCTCTTGTCACAGGAGCGCAATCTTCCTTAATAAAAAAATGTATTGCTAACCAGTGAGAATATATCAAGTTTTACGTTTTGGTTAAATATAAATCTTAAAAAAAGTTTATATAGAGTAATGATTTTCATCTCAAGTCGTTTTTATAAAATTGAGTTAGATTAAATTTTAATATGGTATCAGATTATCTATCATTTATATTCATGTTCTTGATGACAAATTTTGGACGTGAGTGTGAGTAGTGAGTGTATTAAGAGTGTCACACTAAACAATATATGATGTGAATTATGGGTGTTCAAAATTAAACTGGTTCAATAGAAAACTGTAAAATTGAACTGAACTAAATTGAATTACAAAATATCGTATTTGATTCGGATGTATTTGGGTCATTTTCTAACGGAACCGCGTGGTTCGATTTGATTTGCGATTTGTATTTTGCAAATCGAATCAAACCAAATCAAACCGTCTTATGTTATAAAATCTTAGTAATCAATATATATTTCTTTTATTTTTTAGAGACATCAATATGCATTATGTGTATACTTTATCTTATTCTTTGTATGATATTTATTTTAATTTACAAATCATAAAAAATAAATATTATTCATTTATAAATACTATTTTCACAAAATATATTTTATCGTATTCTTTGTATAATATTTATTTAAGAATGTAATTTTATGTATATTATTCTTTAGATTTAAATAAATTTATATTACACAATTTTAAGTATTAAATTGTTACCTTACTTTGACAATTATAATATTTTTTATGGCAATATATGAACGATTAAACACAATTATATTTTTCCATATATGTGTATGTATGACTCAATATTTTTTATAAAAAACTGAACCAATCCAAACCGCATCAATTTGATTTGGTTTGATTTAGTTTTATTTTTAAAAGTCAACCGAATCAAACTGAATTGCAAGTTTTTTTCTCTTGCGGTTCAAGTATTTTTTGCTTAAAATCTGTCCAAACCGCACCGCGAACACCTCTTGTGTAAATTGTACACTAATTTTGTTTTCATGCTATAATTCATTAAGAAACTATCATCACAGAATATATGATTTTCTCGAAAATAAAGGTATCTCAGAATATATGATTTTCACGAAAAATAAATGTATTAAGTGTGTATCTTATTCCATGATGTTGATTAAAGATTATTGTAATCATTCTAGAGTCAATCTATCCATTTTCTATTCGTACTTCGTTTAAACCTTTTTTTAATGGTTATTTATTAGAGAAACTATTATAGAAGATAGAAAAAAATTGTGCAATAATGTGTTATGACTTCTATCAAGTCAATGTTGGGCACAAGTGTGAGTTGAAAGGCTCACATTGCTTAGAAAGAGTTGATCACTTTATAAGTAAGAGGACACATCCACCTAACACCTTAAGGTTTTGGTTGATTATGTGGCGTCTCTTTCACTTGTGTGTTGCTTTTTACCCAAAGTAGATGCTTCACTCATGACTCAATAGTGGTATTAGAGTCGATAGTTTGAGTAAGAGAACAACTACTTGTATCAAAAGTCTTTATGATATGGTAGTGGTCATGTGGTGTGTCTCGTTGAACTGCCCTAAAATTGATACAAGTGTACGTTGATGACATAATTTTCACTTGAGGGGAGCATAGTGGATGGACTCACACTAGAGGAATATGGGTGCTCCCTAATGACCTAATTGTGGTATCAGAGTCGAGTTTGAGTAAGGGACCATCTCATTGAATCAAAAGTCTTTCTAAGATGGTGGCAGTCAGGCAACATGTCTCATTGAAGAGTCTCAACAGTGGTACAAGTGTATGTGGATGAAAGAGCTTCCACTTGAGGGGGGTATAATGGATGATTGAGACTTAAGGGGCATATTGTTGTGCGCAAGTGTAAGTTGAAAGTCTCATATTACTTGGAAAAGTGGAGGTTGAGTGGATACTTTATAAGTGAGATGAATCACACACCTACCGCTTTAAATTTTTTAGTGAATATGTGATGTATCTTTCACTTGTGTGTTGCTCTTAATCTAATAGAAATGCTCCAATCATCACCCGACAATAATCATTATTTATATATGTTATTCATACCCCTTTAACAATAACACATTTTCATTTTATTTAAATAACACTCTTTCATATTATTTAAATAACATATTTTCATATTATTTAAATAATGTCTTTTCATATAATTTAAATAACATCTTTCCATATTATTTTAATAGTATGAACAAAATATTCATTAAAATATTCTTACATGAATATATGTTTATAATCGGGATGGTTTTGTATGGAGGATGAGTTAGGTCAATTCTCATTCTAAAATGATATCAGAGGCTATTAAAGAAATCATAGACCACTAATCCTTTATATTCACGCACTAAGTCTAATAATATTGAACGTGAATGCATGTTTGAATAAAATCTCAAGTCTAACGTTAGTTAGACATAGAATCTTAGAAAAATTATATATAGTGACACCCCTTATTTTACAACCTAATTTTGTAAAATTGAGTTAACTCGAACTCTAACTCTAGTATGATATCATAACTTATCAATTTAGGTGTATAATATTGAATCACTACTACAAAACGCGCAAACAACAACGCCTAAGTCATCACGTCATAGGATCCACCGTGGTAGAATCTATTCAACTAGATGTTTTTATTGATTTATATTTAAGCCACATTTCACCATGGTTGGAAGTTCAAATTGTGGTAAAAAAAAAGTGGTGTATGGTCATGATTTCGAATGTTGTTGTTGTTCTACTGCTATATTTTTATATTTTTTTAAGAGACATACAACAATGGTTATTTAATACAACTGTCTTTGTATGTAGCGTGCATGGTCATGAGTTCGAATCTTGTTGTTGTTTTTTCTAGTGCTGCATTTTTTATATTTTATTAAAATACATACAACAACAGTTATTTACAACAATAGTTATTAAAATGCATTTTCTAGTGTTGTATTTAATACAATTTATTGAGTTTCTTCACCATCCTTAAATAAATCGCAGTTGTCCATTACAATGACTATCAACGCTCAAGACACCACTGTTAGCAATCCGTGTGAAACCTAAAACTTAGACAAACTTCCAAATTAGACAAACTTTGTCTCCTACCTTCAAACATCATCTTTCATTTACGACACTCTATTTCTCCACTAAACCAAGTTCAAAAATATCATTTATTCCATAAGTAAAACTCAAAAGCATCATTTCTTTAGTTTATAAATTTCAGAACTCGGTCATCTATTCTTTATACTGAATAAGGCAAGGAAAATTTCAGAACTCCGTCATCTGTTCTTATTGTTCTTTTTTAGTTATTGTTGTTGTTCTTATTATTGTTGTGTTGTTGTTCTTGTTATTGTTGTTGTTGTGCGTTGTTATTGTTCTTCTTCTTCTTGTTTTTTTGTTGTTCTTATTATTCTTCTTCTTGTTGTTCATGTTGTTCTTGTTGTTCTTAGTGTTATCGTTGTCCAAGTGCTATTTTTATTTTATTTTATTAAAAGACATACAACAACAGTTAAGTTAACTAACCGTTGTGATATCACACAAACTTTCCAGTATACTACAACGGTTTCAAGACCGTAATTGTAAGTAACACATTTACAACAACACTCTACATAACAACGGCAGGACCCCGTGTAATTATATATCTATTTCAACCGTTGTTAAATGTCTTTTCGTAGTAGTGAAATGAAAAAATGATCAAATTGGTATATGTCAAACAAAATAAGATCAAAATTTTACTATTTCTAATAAGTATACAATGATCTAATTGGTACATCACATCTCAAACAAAATTAAAAAAAAATTGAGATTCTATAATGTAGTTCATCATGTTCACTTGACATTTCTAATGAGAAATATCAAGCACTTCTATAAGACAAGACAAAATTACTTGAGATTCATATTTTAGTTTTTTTTTAAACACTACTTTTATTTTTGTTTTACTAAAATACATACAATAACAATTAAGTTAATTAATAGTTGTGATATCACACAAACTTTTCAGTATATTACAACGGTTTCAAGATCGTGATTGTAAGTAACATATTTATAATAACACTCTACATACCAACGATTAGACCTGTGTGATTATATATCTTTTTCAACCGTTGTTAAATGTCTTTTTATAGTAATATGAATTAGACATAACTCACGCATTCTAGAATGAGAAAATGATCAAATTGGTACATCTCAAACAAAATAAGATCAAAATTTTAGTATTTCTAATGAATAATACAATGATCAAATTGGTACACCTCAAACAAAATAAGAAAAACTTGAGATTCTATAATGTAGTTCATCATGTTCACTTGACATTTCTAAATGACAATAATCAAGCACTTCTACAAGACAAGACAAAATCACTTGAGATTCATATTTTAATTAATTTTGAAACACTATCGATTGTATATGGTCGTCTCATATTTTTGGAGGTCTTATTTCACTACAAGAAAAACTGCCCCTAGCGACAAAATGTTGCGACGTGATTATCACGTGGCTAATAAAAGGTGGTTGCGACGTGATAATCACGTCACGACTTATTTTTCCGATTAAAATAATAAAAGTAACATGATAAGTGGCTATGTCAGATTTTATTTTTAAAAAAAAGGTTGTGACGTGTTTATAACGTCACAACATAAAAGTTATAATAAAAAAATAAAGAAGTTAACGTCCAAAAGTTGGAAAGTTTGAACATTTCAAAAAAAAATGTTGTGACGTGTTTATCACATCGCAACGTTTTTAGTGGGAAACTAGCTGACATTAACTTGACCATGTGCATAAGCGTGCAGGAAAGGAATGCAAATTAATGACTGTTATAAATATTGTGACGTGAATATCACATGGCAAGGTTGCTACGTGATTTTCACGTCGTTGATTGACTTATATAAATGCATTTTTCTCTTTCTCCCATACCACAATTTACAATACCTAGCTCGTTCCTCTTCTTCTTCTCTTTTGCTTCTCTTCTTCTTCCTCTCTAATTTCTTTTCCTCTCAAATCTCTACACCCAAATTTTCACAACTTCTATTTCCATAAATTGTTCCAATTTTATTTCAAAGGTAATTCAGTATCAATTATGTTTTATAATTTTGTTTTAATTTGTTAATAATTTCTGTTATTAATTCTATTTTTTCAAGGTATTGAATAGAAGAAGATTTGAAGAGAAGTTTGAAGATTTTAAAGGGATTGGACAAAAGAGTGAAGGAGATTGAAAAAGAGGTATTTTTTGTAATTTTTTTAATAGAAATATGTTTTTGTATTATATATTGATTATTTAGATTAAATATATGTTATATAAATTTATATAATTAAAAGAATATAAAAAATAATAAAAAATGAAATTTTATATTTTTATATATTATAAAACAGAATATTTAAAAGAAAAAAATTAAAAAACATAAAATAAAAAAACTGAATTTATTATTATTTAAAAAAAATAGTATTGTTATTTAGTTATTATATATATTCTAAAAACTATTTTATAATTAAAAACACATATTTTACGTTATTATTTATAAAAACTAAATATATATTAATAAAATAGTATATATCTTTATCTTAATGAAAAATAAAATATTTTATATTAATTAAAATCATTAAGATGAATAATAATTATGTATAAAAAATATTATTTGTTTTAAAACATAGAATTATAAATAAAATATAATAAAAAGAAATATATTTTATTTTATTAAATAGGAAAAAAATTTCAACAAATTATATATTAAAAGTATAATATATTATATTTATGTATATTTAAAATAAAATAAAAACAAAATGGTTATTAAAGATTCATGGTTTATCTACTTTTAGTATAATAAAAACAAAATGTTTATTTAATACTTATGGTAAAACAAAAAAAGTATTTATAATTATATATATACTTAATAGTTAAAAAACAATATATTTAATATTATTTTTTAATATATAATATATATTTATATGATATATGTTTAATAGTTAAAATAAAAATATTATGTTTAAGAGTAATATATATTAAATAGTTAAAACAAAAACAATATATTTAATAGTATATATAGTATATATTTAACAGTTAAAAAAAATAATATGTTTAATAATAGTATATATTAAATAGTATATGTTTGAGAATATTATTAAGTTGATTAATTTTTCTAATTAAAAAGAGAATGATTGTATAAATGTGCAGCATGGGATATTATCGGTATTATCGTAATTGGATGTACGATATAATATATCTAGGAAGAGGTGCCCTAATTAAACTCAATTTTATAGAAGAAGTTAATGGGTTTATCACATGGGCGTTTGCTCAGGAATGTCTAAGCGATAATTAGTGACTCAGAGAAAGTAACACGTCATTTGCATAGAAGGGGTTTCATTGAAAATATTGGGCTTCGATGAATAATGGTGAAGAACTGCCAAGTAACATACCAGAGACTAGCAACACGCGTGCTTCAAGTAGTCGACCGCCTATGGAATATAAGGAAAACTTTAATCTGATCGGTGAGATGGTTGAGGATGCTTTTGGTGTGAATGTGACATATGATCAACCTGAAGATTTTTACGGGGAGGATTTGTTGAATCGGGAAGCACAGAGATTTTATCAGTTGTTGAATGAGATGAATATGCCGTTGTTCGAGGGGTCTTCGGACTCAAAGTTATCAATGTGTGTAAGATTATTGGTCGTCAAGTCAAATTGAAATGTTTCTGATCAGTGTTTGGAACATTTTGCTAAAATGATGTTGGACTCCACTACAACGAAAGGCAACTTGCCTACAATTTTTTGTGATGCAAAGAAGTGGGTGTCGAGATTGGGTTTAAAAGTAAGAGAGATTGATTGTTGCATTAGTGATTGCATGTTGTTTTATTACAATGAGTTTGGTACTCAAGATGGAGTTGAAGGAAGTTAAGTTTTGTAAGAGTCCAAGATACCAAGTTCGCAGTAGAGCCATTAACAGCAAGCAAAAGCGTTTAGCAGTAAATTCCATGTTTAACTTCCGATAATACCAAGGTTAAAAAAGAATGTTTGCTTCAATGCACAATGCAATTCAAATGACATGGCATCATACAGTAGAGCCATTAACAGCAAGCAAAAGCGTTTAGTAGTAAATTCCATGTTTTATTTTTCGATAATACCAAGGTTAAAAAAGAATGTTTGCTTCAATGCAATTCAGACTTGTAACCCCAGTTATTTGTAATGAATATGTGGCTGACTGGACAATGGAATCTAATCTTCGTAGGTGGCAGTCTCACGTGAAATTTTTTTATACAAGTAAATTTTTTTTTTATATTTTTATATTACTTTTTTATTTTTCTTCTTAAATTAATTTCATTAATAATTTTTGAAATTTATTTTTATAAATTATCAAAATATCACATCGTAGCCCACTTTTGTTCAAGTGTAGCCCACATACTCTCTATTTGCTTTCAATTCAATAGTCCATATGTTAGTTTTAATTATAAACACTTATTATACTTCTATAATAACCAATGTGGGACTACAAGTCTTATATAAAAACTTTTTTCCTATATTAGATGTGAACATAATAGTTGAAGATTCAATCTTGTCTTCCTACAACTTCCAATACACAACAACAAATCCAACACCTTAATGATGCAAAGACTCTCTCTCTCTCTCTCTCTCTCTCTCTCTCTCTCTCTCTCTCTCTCTCTCTCTCTCTCTCTCTCTCTCTCTCTCTCTCTCTCTCTCTCTCTCTCTCTCTCTCTCTCTCTCTCTCTCACACACACAAAAATTATGTATCAGTCATGTGTTCTATACCTTAATGTTACACCTTTGAACCAACTACAACTACCATGTCAACAATCAACAACTTCACACTAACACAGACAACACATATAACTGTCAGGAACTGTTGTAGTTATCAAACACCAACTTTAATAATTATGGGAAACTACTACAAAATAGTTTATGAATGAACAAATGTGATTAATATGGTTGCGAGGAAACATATATGATTAATAACATTAAGCATTCAATGGAAAAAAAACATATCCATTGATACTTTGTTTAAATCAACATGCTGTGCATTTTCCATAATGATGGTTCAAAATTTTACAAACGAAAAATGGTATAAAGAATTTAAACCTTGGCATCTTCATACGTTGACATGTAGCCAAAGGAAACTCTTACAGCACCAATAGGTTTTCCATTAATTATATCATTGTCATCCCAACAAACGTGGCCAGCCAAAATATAAAAAATATTGTTATCATTGTTTAAGACTATCATGTAGATAAACCACTCATAATCAGCTTTTAGCAAACAAAAGCATATAAGAGGAACACCTCAGTATTTGAAATGTGATTCGTATGAGACAGGCCAAGGTATTTTGCGCATGCACCTGGATTGCAGAAACATCCTGTCTAAAAAGAGAGTAATTTTATTTTTCAGATTTTATATAATGTATATAGTTAACTTTTATTCACCAACCTATAATTTTTTTTTCTTTCTAACTCATATGAATATTGATAAATTAGAGCACGGTTTCAAATTTTTATTTCATATGTTTTAAGTACTGATTTTCAAATTTACATTGGTATACACTAGACAAAATAACTGCAAACTAGATAGATATGAATTACAACTACTAATTGAAATTGGTTTCTCACTGTAATATTGAAGTTGGTACTGCATGTCCATTTGGAATACATAACAAAATGATTTATTCTTTAGTTGCAGGTCTATATTAATTGCCTTTAAAATTGGAAGTAACAATTTAGTCCCACATCGGTTGTAACATAAACAATTTAAGAGTTTATAAAGCCACCACATGTAGATTTATTGAATTGAAAAATAGGTTCTCTTAATGGGCTATTATGAAATGGAACAAGAAATTTAAGTCCAATTTATTAAATTTTAATAACTAATCATTAATATATAAATAAATTACATAAATAGTTAATTTATAAAAAATAAAAAAAAGGTAAAAACAAAAAATAAAAGACATAAAAATAAATAAATTATAATTTTAAAAATGTCACATTAAAAAAATCACCTTATTATAGAGTACAATTGAAAGATTAAATAAAAAATTATATCAGTAATATAAAGTGACAAATTTTAAGATAAATTCTTTTCTTCTAAATGTGACATTTAGTTTAGAACATAAAAAGTAACATTTTATTTTTTTAAATATGGTTTTCTCCGCTCACCTTTAAATAAATTAATATATTATTCTATTAAAATTGATGTAGGTTGGGCCGAAATTAAATTTTGTTGACATATGTAAACCTAGACCAAAATATTTAATTCAATCGGGATATCTTTTTTGATGTTAATCAAGATGGTGGTGTTGGAATGTCTTTAACCAATAAAAAAATTGAGTTGTTGCCTATGTGCCATAGTCGGGCATGATCCTTGAGTTGAATACTTAACTTGGTCTTTGATGGAGGCCAGACGAAGTTTCCTGGAGTCACGCATATAACTCTTCCTTGGGTAGACATCATATAGCCGAGTTAGTAGTCTAACGTAAGAGGCAATCTTAGGATCGCATGGATGTTACGAAATTGATGGTGGAGACGATATAAAATGTATGATTGATGGCAATTATGATAACGACAAATGTTCTCAAACATTTAAGCATGAGAGGCGAAAAGAGCGACTTATGATTGTTCAAAAGGTTGAAACACAAACTATATAAAGGTCCCAAAGTAGATTGGAAGATATCTGAAAATAAATAAAGCGCACTCTTAGATTCATTTTATTTTGCCCATAGAAAACAAATAAATTAATTATTTAACTAATTAAAAAGGTAATTTCTTTTATAAAATAGAATAGTAGTGGAGTCAAAAAAATTAGATAATATGAACAAACAATTTAATTTTAACACTCTATTTTTACTAATTTTGTTTTTAGTTTTATTAATTTTATCTCTATTTTTGTCTAACATAAAATAGAAATTCAACCTAAACGTACGTTTATCTGAATTCGCTAAACTATAAAACCGTCTCTGATATAGGAGAAGAAAAACCTTAACTCTGGTCGATGCAAGAAGAAAAGAAAAAAGAGCAGACTTTGAATAGACTTTGAATACATTCCGACTCTAGGTGGCAATGACTTCAAAATTACTATTAGCATTAAATTTTAAGAAAATAATAAAGCAGCAGATAGTATACGAAGTTGACAAAAACAAAACTTCCCAGCAGTTGAAGTAGTTGGGTTGGGTAAGATTACTTGGGTATGATGATTCAAATATGTCAAACACCAATTCTTGTTTCCCAAGAGAATAAATTAGTCAATTCAGGTTAAACAAAGTGACACCGTTTCTTATTGGTCGCATACATACGTGGAAAATTACTCCAGATTTCATATTCATTTTATTTTGGAGTGAAAGTGAAAGCCTAATTAATGAGTTCAATTTTTCTATACAAAGCGCAATAAATTAAATTTTAGTTGTATTGATCGAGTCAATACAATACGCATATATTAATATATCAGCAAGAAATATGACCTTAGTTACCTGAAGAAAGAATGAAAATAATAAAATAAAATTTAGTTTAAGGAGCATTTTGTTTTTGGTATGAATGGAAGATTTTAAGCAAGCAATTATAATAAATAATCTTTCAAATTAGAGAAGAGACTATAATTATTTCAAGAAGAATTGAATATAAAAAAACAAAAACATAGAAATATAAACTAAAATTATTATCAACAGATAATTAAAGTCTTAATTCAAATTATTATTTTATTCATAATCTGTAAGAATTTATTTTTTTATAAGAAAATGATTGAATACAGGTGAGTACCAATGGTACTCAACCCATGTATAATCAGAGAGCAAGACAAAGAAAAATTACATATGAGATGTTAGCATACAAGCAATAGGATCCACAACTTAATCCTATCAAATACAATTCAACTCCCCTCTATTTCTAACACCAAACCATTCCCACAATCTACTGTTCACTAATAGGTGAAGAGTAAAATATTATAATAAATAATAATAATAATAATATTTATTGTTTTAATTAAAAAAATATTCTATAAAATATTTTTTTATTATAATTTTTAGATTGAGGAAATACAGGAAAAAAAATTATGTGATTCACCAATTTCATAATTTTATTAACCAATATTTTAGATATCATTAACCAATTTCATACTTACTAAAAATATGGACAATCTATTGATCAACTTCATAATTTCATTAACTAATTTTTACATTTTACTAACCGACTTTGTTTTACTATTAAAAATCATTTTAATATCAAGGTGTGTATTAATCAATTTATCACTTTATTAACCAATTTTTTATATTTTATTAATCAACTTTATTTTACTGCTAAATATTTTTAATATCTGGATATTTATTAACCAGTTTTATCACTTTATTGACCAATTTTTTATATTTTATTAATCAACTTTATTTTATCATTAAAAATTACTATTCACAAAAGTTGTTCATAGACACTGTTCATACACTATTCATGTTACTATTCATAATATTGTTCATAAATATATATTTTTTATTTAAGAAAGAGAAATTGAATAGGACTCATATATTATTTTATTATTTATTTGAGTATAATTGAGGATAGAGATCCAGTTTAGTGTATGGAAAAATTGTAGGAATTGCAACGCTGGAGATTTTTAGCCAACACAACAATCTCACTCATATTCTTTTGGATGAATTAGATAACATATTCTTGATCTACTCATTTAATAAATTAATCAATCTCAACTAAGATATATCTTTGACCCTTTGATGATGCTGGTCAAAAAATTTCAACCAGATGTCATACTTCAATTTTGTCTATATTAGTGTTAATAGTCAATTTCAATGTTCTATTATTATTATGTTATTATTATTATGATCATTATTTTAATTTTATTATTTATTTTATGTTTTAAGTTTTTGCTTGGTTGACTAGGTCAACAAGGATTTGAGGAACCCTAGTTTCATTTCTACGCTTAGAATTGGACTGTTAAACCCTGAGAAAGTTTAAAACCCATATTTAGAATATTGTAATCGAATCAAATCTGAAACAATATTTGATTAAATTTGTTTTTATTGATTACATTGGATTTTGTTTACAGTAAATTTTAGTAAACAATCGCTAGTCTTCCAATTTAATTGTATTTTGGTAACTTATAGGATCGACTAGATTGATCCTAGGACATGTGTCTGAGTATTGGTGTTTGAACTTGTCTTAAAACGCATTCTATCTAAAGCACTATGAATCCTTAAGAACATAAAACAAAGGTTTGATTATAGATCATAAAGACTTCGAATAAAAAACTATAACAGAAATAGATCGAAACATAAAGATGTGGATAAAATAATGTAAATAAATTTATGAATGACTTCGAATAAAAGACTTTGAATTAAAAGTAAAGGACTTCGTAAAGTAATGTAAATGATTCGTAAAGAAAATGTAAAGGACTTGACAGAAATAAAAGTTTTTGAAAAGTGTAAATTTGACTGAAAGATAAAGGAATAATTGGAAACGAAATAACTTTAAAGATAGAGAACTTTGATTTAAACTTCGAAAATAAACAATGGTGTTCTATACGTACATTTCTCTGCAAACTCGTTTCCCTTACACTTGGTAGTTTGAGTATATGAGTTTTTGTACAATAATGAACACACAAAATTCTAACATTAAGACTCTTATTTATACTAATTCGACCCTAACGGTCTTGCTCTAAAATGACGTCACGTTCGAAGATTGCATGTCTTCTAAACTCTTTGGCTTCCACGCGTTCTTCAATGAAATGGTGCTTTATAATCGAATTTCAAATTATCTGTTATTGAAGATATTAAGTCTTCATTTCGAATTCGAACCTTCAACGGGGATGATCAATTCAAATTTTCCTATTTGAATTTGAAATCTCCTTTAATTCAAACTTCGAATTTCCAACGACAATAGCTCATTCGAAACTCCTTACTTTTCAAACAAAATGCGACTTTTGGACCTTATTACCTTCATTCGAACAAAGTCCAAACAACATAAAGTTCACCATTTCAAACCAAATAAATCCATCAAAATCAGCAGCCAACAAATTGCCCATCAAAAATGTGTCTTTCGATATACAGAGAAATATTTATTTTTGAATCACATATGTGACTTTGATAAACTTAACTCATGATGACTTTACTGTATATGACATCACCACTATCAACTACTTTCACTGCGAAACGTCTTTTCACCATACTTCCCCAAACGTGTAAGTCTAACAGTTATTATTAATCATGATAATTTAAAAGTGTCAGTTTCCAAAAATTTGAAAAAAGACACCTCCCTTTTCGTTCACTAGCAGAGCTACACGTACCCCACTACCTCAAAGGTCAAACAAAACCTTTAAACCGCCAAAACCTTATAAAAACACTTCATCTTTACTATCCACAGTTTTTATCTTCTTCAAACCCTCAATTTTCAAACAAATTTCCTGAAACCCATTTTTCTCTTCTAAAGAAAAACTTATCAGAATTTCTTCTTCAACAATGTCATCTCCTTAAGAGAAAACATAATCTCAAATCAAGAAATCTGGAAAACTCGAAGGTTCATCTTTAAGTCAACAATTCGTGAGTCAAATCGTGACCTCCAGAAATCAGGAATTCATCACCACTCTGAAACTCACTCCGGAACAAAAAGTAATTTATGCTTTTTAGGTAATTATCCCTGCTTCTGTATCTGATAAAACCTTAGGTATTATGGATCCTCTAATCACCACAGAGCATTTAGAATAAACAAAGGGATTCTTCCCTATTTATCATGAAACACAACCCATAGTTAACAAATCAATTCCAATGAAGAAAAAGGATGATGACTCCGCTGTAAAAATTGCTAAAAAATCTAAAACCAAATCTTCTTAAGAATATACTTTTGAGCCTAAGAGAAATGCTTTCCAGATGGATTATGTTACTGATAATTTCAAACCCTTTCGATCGTGTCCTTCATCAGACTGATCATATAAAAACTAGCTTTCAAAGGTTGAAAACAAGAAACCCCAAGATTGGGAAAATCTAGGCATTCTTAACTTAATCCAAATGTCAAAACTAGGGTTTAGTTATAGCCAACCTTTACTACTGGCGTCTTTATATTTTTGGGATAGCATGTGCAACACCTTTCATCTCTCTTGTGGGATGATAACTCCAACATTCTTCGATGTTGTTGCGATTCCTGGACTTTACCCCATTGGGGAAACATTCGATCCCAACAAAGACAAAGAAAATATAATTAACTTCGATGTCAAACATGCTAGCTTCTCAAACTACATAAATTTTATCATACTACTGGAGAGGAGGTGTCTGAGGTATAGCATGTAGCATTTTTAGCATTATGGCTATCGAAGTATATTTTCTGTAGCAAATCCCTATAGGTTTCTAGCAGGTTCATTACTTTAGCTAATCAACTTCACCATGGCCGAAGAATATGTTTGAGTGAACTGTTGTTAGTGAGTCTATATGAAGGTTTAGGGTATGCAGTGTCTAAGTTGAAAACATGTTAAATTGGCATAAACTTACTCCTTGTTGGCGCCTTTTGGCTCCTTCAATTATGGTTGAATGCTACCTTCAAACCTTCTCTTCGAACTGTCAGCACCATCAATGAGAAAGACCCTGATATCTCTAGCAGAAACATTGAGGGTATCAGGCTGTTAAAATTAACTCCCAATGATGATAAAGAAATTTTCAACACTTGTTTTACCAATTACACGATGATGTTCACCGAGAGGCACAAATTTGATCCTTCGATGGCTCCGTTTGCAAATTGAAACTGTGGCCCACGCTGGTTTACTATGTCTATTAAAGAAGCTATCAAAGAGGAATAAGTCCATGACATTTGGCGTGCCTTCTTAAATCCTAGGCTTATAATCTCTAGGATTATGCCCATCAGAAGCCAAGTTTGTATGTTAGCGTATCAACCCAATTTCGTATCACATCAATTCGAGCTATGTCAACTTCTTCTTGAACCTCTCTTTAACAAAAAACGAGAAATTTTCATAGCAGGGGTACCTTATGCCGTCAAAGATGTCAAAACTCGCCAGGATCTTTATGTTAATTTCGCTGATTTAACACTTACACCATTTGAAGCTGCTTTTTACTTGACCAAAGACTTCTACACTTGGTGGAATTCATATTACTCGAAAAACATATTCGACACCGCTCAAATCAATCAACAACTAACAGAAGTTTTTTCCACTGTGCAGGCAAAGAAAGGTAGATTTACTCACATCAAAGAAATACGGGCATTCCAGAAATATTTTGAAATTGTCTATAATCCCATGAACCTGCATTAAACCGTTTTCGAAGCAACACAAACTTTGGAGGACAAATTTAAAAAACAACTTTCAAAATTCAATTTTCCTCCTAATGTAAAACTTGAAGATAGGTATAGGTGGGTTTTTCGATTTCATCCACCAAAGTTTCCTACCCTGCATACTTTAGAGTTAGCTTTAGCCTTTTTTTCCCTTACCCAAACTTGTTCGTTTGTGGGAACATTTTTCACCAATATGAAAATGATGCTAAAAAACCTGTCCAAAGGGTAGTGTGGGCTAAATGTGATTTGGACAGTTTCAAAGATTACCTTCGCTATGACTTATCAGTCGTTTCTCTTATGTCTCAACATCGCGAAGGTGTGGAACCAAAGGATTTCTAAATTTTTTATACTTTCTTCTCATTTTTCCTTTGTTTCGATTGACCAAAATTTTGCCTTTTCAACTGTTGAAATAAAGGCTGCTAAGAAGGAAAAGACAGCCCCCAAGGCAAGTTCAACTAGTACTTGGAAACAACTTACTGAATCCACCAATGACCCTCCCCCAAAACAAAATGAAACTTTGGAGAATAAAAAGACAAAAAAGGTATTACCTTGTTTTTTCTTCTATTCGAACTCCACTTTTTACTTTGCTAAGTATCTTCTTATTTTCTAAGACTAGTGGGCTCCCTCCAAAATCTCTGAAGAAACGAAAGCACGAGGACCCAATGAATAGCGAAGGTGAATCAGAAAAGAGTGAAGATGTTGATCTCTCTCCTTACAAACCCAAAAATAAAAACAAAAAGAAGAGCAAGAAGTCTGGTGATAGTTATCAACCAACTAATCAACCTGGAGTCGAAATGAAAACTGATTCTCCTCAAACTCAATCTAAAGTTGTTCAATAAACTCAAAGTTCAGAAAACATAGTTCTGGAGCACATTGGCAGCAATGTGTCAAGTGAGAATCCAAAGGTAAACCCAACATAACTATTTGATGTTAAATATATATAATTTCTCGAACTAACATTCAATTCACTTGCAGGGTGCTCAAATCACTCCTTCTGATCTTCCTGCTCTACAAGGAAATATTGAAACTCCTGACACCTCTTCGCCTAAAGGGGATTCTAGTGGCGTTGTTCTAAAAAAAGGTTCTTCAACCGCTGCACCTCAAATCGATCCTAATGAAATCCCTGATGAGCAAGAGACACTACGCCAAAATTGATTTTTGGCAGCACCCAAAAGACAGTGCTTTTATGAGAAAGCGCTGCCATGTTTTTTTAAAAATTTGCTCAAAAGAAACGTTGCCTTAGGACAGCTTACGAAAGCGCTGCTAATAATTTGAACATTGAGCCTAAGTCAAAATTGATGAATACTCAATAGAGGATTGATAGATTCAAAGCCTCGTAACAATGAGCTTTCAATATTATTGGCCATAGCTTAATATTTAATCATTCTTAGGCTTACAAACATAAAGTTTGGGCCATTAAGAATCAATCAAATGAAAAAGAATGGTAAGGTGGATCCAAATAATATGATTCATGATGATTTTAGCCTTGAGTCTAGGTCAAAATTGATGAAGACTCGTTAGAGGAATGATAGAATCAAAACCTCCTATCAATAAGTTTTCAAGGTTATTGGTCATAGCTCAACACTTAATCATACTTGGGCTTACAAGCATAGAGTTTAGGACACTAAGAACCAATCAATAGGAAGAGAAAAGGGGGAATAAGATGAAGGGGAGAAGAGAAAGTCACAGTGAAACTCATGCCTCAGATGAATCACAACTATGTCTAACTTCATCAAAATTAATCAACCATCTTGGTGGATTTGGTCTTTTGACCTATCAACACCCAAGTTCCATTGAGGTTCATGAAATTTATGACTCAAAATGTATACATACCTTACCAAGTAAGAACCGGGTCAAATAAAAATAAAAATCAATTAAAATAATATGTAAAAAAGATTTAAAATGGTTATTTAATTGAAATTTATTGATGAAATACACAAAAGGTATCAAAACACCAAATAAAAATCCAAGAAAATTATCAATGATCACATAGAGGGTCAATAAGTGTTGACAAATTTTTTTAGAAGTTTTAAAAGTCAGAATTTTTTTAAATATGACTAATTAAGTAGAATAAACTAAAAATTACAAAAAAATACCAGAATCAAACATAAAATTCAAACGAAGTCCCCGATATTTATAAAAATCTAATTGAATCCTTCCATAATTTTTTCATAATTTTAAAGGTCTAAAAACATTTTTTAACAATTAAAACAATTCAAATAATGAGAAAAATCATAAAAAATATCAAATCATAAAATAAAATTATGAAAAAATAAGAATCAGGAAAGGAATATTCGAAAATATTTTTGTAATTTTTTTCAGAATTTTTGAATCTGAAATGAATTTTTTGTGATTTTTTAAAGTTTAAAACACTTAAAAGAAGAAATTAGAAAATAAAATAAAACTAAATAATGTGGACCATCTGATCATTATCAAAACACGTTAGTAATTAGATCCAAAGGATCTGGCGCGCTGTACATATTATGGTCACTATTGAATAATGCATTGGATCACTTTTTAAAAATCAGAAAAATAAAATATATCAAAAAAACAAGGGACGTTCGATCTGGACAATTTTAAACACGCTAGTAATCTAGATGAACCATATATGTGGATACACTGTGACCCAGAGTAAATGCGCGTGAGTGAAATCAACAAAAGTTCTTCCAATCAAATTAAAACAATTGGCTAATGGTCATTGGTTGACGAGTGACACGTAGGTCATCTTCAACCTCCGGCTATCTGTAAATAGGGCAAGATTGAGTTTCTTCAAATGAAATTGTTAGAAACTCATGGTGGTATAATTGGATTTGTCTCATCCACAATATCCTAACCCTCGCGAAATATTTCTTTAAAACACAACTCACTCGATTTGGAAATTACTAGAGCAAAATTGTGAAATGAAATTTGAAAATTCAAGCATCAAATCAGCATGAAAATTTAAACCAGAAGAAGCATATGCTTTAGAGAAGAAAGGACTACATCTTAGCAATTTACTTGAGCTGATTTGGTTGAGAAATCTACCTGAACAAAATTCAAATTGTAAGCTCTGAAACTGAACTTCTATAGCTTGATTATGTGCTCGAATTGCTTGGTTTTTGTTATGGAAAGTTTGTAAGATGATATAGAATGAAGAATCTATGGTTAATTTGAAGAGAAGAGGCTTGGAATATATAAACTTAAATTCAAGCTCAAGAGTTCGTATAGGATATTGACAGGGCCTAACTAGATATCAAAAGCTTGTGAAATGAAAGGAATATGGTTCTCTATTTATAGAAGAGTGAATGGTGATGAGAAATGTAGAGGAATCGTGTGAAATCTTGATTTTTAAGCCAACCAGTGTGAGCATGGAATGTGTGAGTTCGTGCATTTTAATGTGCTAATGGGGCCAGACAAGTTTGCTAAACATGTTTAGATCAAAAAATGTGCAGTAATTTTGTGATTAAAAGCCTCATTAAGAAAAATTCAATATGACTGAAAGTGAAATATTCAGTTTCAAGGTGCCAAATTCAAATCCATTGCCCAGTCTGCTCAAAAGGCTTTATGGCCTCATTCTTCATGCATTTGAAAAACCTCTTCACACTCTTTACAATATTCCAAGAAAGGTGTTATGTGGATGCTTGAGCTGAAATATTTCTAAGTATAGGCTTCCAAAATCGCCCATAATGTTTTGCAAACTTACAAAGTCTTCCACTCAAAATTTACTTTTGATTCTTGAAGATGAAATAGAATGGACTCTTCAAATTAACTTTTGTAATTGAGATCACTCAAAAATTATAAAAATTGAAAGAGTTATGGCATTTGGAATATGATGAAATTTTCTTCAGAAATGCATGGATGACCTATAATCTTTTCGATTCTTCAAGGAATTTACAAGCATTTTCAAGCCTTGCACCTTGAAACAAAATTGTATTAGACATCCTCAAGTTTATTATGGAAGAATATTTAGCTCAAGGAGATAAAAATCGACCAAGTTATGGTCCTTTGAATTCAAATCAGAGAATTCAATAGCGTTTTCAAAGGACTTGTAATCTTCTTCGAACTTAAATGATCTTCCACTCAAGATTGGCCTTTGATCCTTGAAGAGAAGCTGTTAGGGAATCTTTGAAGAGAATCATGGCTTTGAAATCACTTCAAAATCTCAAAAATTGAGCATGATATGGTCTTTGGAAGTCAACAAACCCTTAATAAGAAAGTACAAAAGTGACTTGTAACTCCTTTTAACTTTTGATGATTTTTCTTACATAAATGGGTCTTGTCATGTAAAGATAAGTTGTTCTAGATGATGATAAGAATCAATAGAAAAAAGAATCACCTCAAATTATTAAAAATTAAGAGAGTTATACACTTGCGATCATACAATCAAAAACTTGTCCAAATTAGGTCAAACTACTTAGATCAACTTTGAATATTTTGAACTTTCCTTACAAACCAAGGCATGATGAGTCACATTAGACCTTGCAATGATGTTATATTGAAGCACAATTGATGAGAAGGCCCATGGCTTGGTGAAACTTGTTGAAGAAGGCATGGAAATAAACATATGAACCTATGAAATTTCTTAATGAATTCAACTAATAATCTTTAAGACAAACTTGACCAAATGAAGTTGAGAGATCTCTTTAAGCCAAAGAACTTTGATTCCCTAAACATAGTCTTGAAGCTCAAAATTTTGAAATCCATTGAAAAGTCATTTGACTGAGGGTAAATCTTCAAAACCCTAGCTTAAGAGGTGAGCGAGATACACTTGGCTCCACACGTACAATCTACAAAGTATAAAGAGGAAATTTTGGATTTTGGTAAAGGTTAGTATATATATATATATATATATATATATATATATATATATATATATATATATATATATATATATATATATATATATATAAGACACACAATTCAAGGTGCTCGGTGATCGCTCAAGGACAAACCTAATATATGAGAGAGTAGTAAGGAGAACCAAACAACATGTGTGATCTTGATGCATTGTAATAATATAGGATGGTAGAGGATCTTAGGGACAAAAATTGGGGTACAACAGAATGCATACAATATTAGTAAATATTCGTTGTACAAAAAGTCAAAGGATGATCGTAGGACCGTGCAAAATTGTGGTGTTATGGTTGAGGTTGAATTCATGTACTTTTATAGTTCCAAAGATAACAATCTAGTACTAGCATCTAAAGTGTCCTCTGGGATCATTGATGAGATTTTGGAGATTGACTATATTTATTTTAAAGTGTCTTTATTTAAGTGCATGTGGATTGAAAGTAAAAATGGTGTAAGAACCGATGAATTAAGATTCACAAGGGTTGATTTTTGAAAGGAAACTTATAAGAACGAATCATTCATCATGGCAAATCAAGCAAAACAATTTGTTTATGTCATTGATCCATCTAACACTAGATGGTCAATTGTTCTTCGAGGAAAATATATTCCCGATAATATTGATGAAAATCAAGATTTTAACTATGAGATGTCTTGTTTAGCAACACGTGTACGTCAATCATTTGAAGAAATGATTCAGATGTTATGCATGCAATTCGTCGTGATCATCAAGAGAGGACATGTGAAAACTAGTAAGTAAATGATTTATTACTTTTGTTTCTTAACCATTTGTTTTAGTTTTGATGTAAAATTATAAATTGTATGTCATTTTGGGTTTGCATTTGGTGTAATCAATGAATATTTGTGTTTCAAATTGAGGAATTGACATAATGTACAATGTCTCTGTTTTAGGAATATGCAAAATATGTTTTTGTGTTCTATAATATGATTTTGTAACACAGGTGCAAACGACAGTACAAAAAAAATTAAATCTTAACTCCTCGATTTTCTCAATAAATTGAGATAAAAACATTTGATATATTACATCGGTTCTTCAAAACACCGAGTGTTAATATTAGACTCGTCATCCAATTCTGAAAATAATAAAAGTGATGATGTCGAAAATCAAACTCACGTGCAATTAACTTTACTCCTTAATATTTTAATATCTGAGGTGATAAATGGTAACTTTCCATAATAACCTTCTTTACCTCGCTTTTGTAACCGTCATCAAACGCATTCCAACCTTAAATGTTGTTAATAATAATAGTAATAGTATTCACCCGCCTTCTAGGTGGAATCCTCCTATGGAAGGTTGGACAAAATGTAATGTGGATGCTGGGTTTAATAAATTGTTGGGCACAACTAACCGGGGTTGGTGCTTTCGTAATCATTCCGATAACTTTGTGATTGCAGGAGTGGCTTGGGATTTTGGTACTCTATCACCTGTGGAAGCGGAAGCCTTGGCGTTGCATGAAGCAATTCAACATGCAAATTCACTTCATCTCTCTCATGTTACTTTTGAAAGTGATTGTCAATCTGTTGTTCTTGCTTTGAATAATAATCGTTTAGGGTGTTCTGAATTTAGTTTTATAGTTATGGCCATTAAGAATCTTTTGTATTTGTCTCCGAACTTTGAGGTAAAGTTCATTAAGCGCCAAGCGAATTCGGTTGTCCATAATTTAACTAAGGTGGCCAATTCTTGGTCTAGGCGTAATGTGTTGAGTTTGGTACCTCCTTGTATTGATCAATGTTTATTGAATGATAAAAGTTAAGTTTCTTTCTTTCAAAATAAATAAATAAATAAATAAATAAATAAAAATTTCAAATTGTGATCAAATTTATTTTGTTAAAAGTTATGTCTTTATTTTTAGTTTTTTGTAAATACTAGCAAAGCTAGAAGACATATTACTCGATCTCAAGTTGGTTGTCGAGTTCATCAAAAGTGTGAAAAGGACAAGGTTATGCATGTCTCTTATTTTTATTATTTCTTTTTATTCGCTGCCTCAAAATAAAGTAGCTAAACCAAAAATAAAATTAATTGTGTTTTGCGTGACCTTAAACTATTTCCACATTTTACAAATATATGCGCGTTTAATTGTATGTTTATTACATATCATCATCTTCAGTCACAAAGTACCAACAAATGGATATTTAAAAATTGAAATCAAAATGCTAGCGCGTGTACGTGTGAATATGAATATAAATTCATAGCACATCATTTTCATTCAGTCAACAAGTAGATGTTTAAAATCTATAATAAACTTTGACGTTAAAAAAAAAAAAATGAGATTAATGCATGTCATAGCTTCCGTTATTGCGATGACAAAAAAAAACTATGATATAAAATTTCAAAATATTGAAAACATTTAGAGAAAATAAAAGTAAAAGAGTTATTTAATTCCATTTTAGATATTAAATTGATAATTAATTATATTTTAGCTTAATAAAAAAGCTATTACCATTTGGACTTTTTTTACAAAGAAAAAGACAAACTACGGTATGTTGACTCTACTAAAAAAATATTGATGTTCATTGATCAACAACAAAAAAGGTCACATCCACAACATTTGATTCGTTCCGTCAAACAACAATGTCAATGACCAACCAAACACTCCTCCTCTTTTAAATACACACCTCCATCCATTTCATTTCAGATTAGTTGCTTCATTTCAAACATCGCGGAACACGACAGCACATCACAACACATTCTCTCATTCTCTTGCTGTCTTGTCTCCCATGAACATGATGATCAATTCAGTTACACCCCCGCATAACCTCAATATCATGTTTCAAAACAAACGCACCACCACCTTCACTTGCAGAACCTCCGTTATCAACAACCAACTACCACCGGTTTTTCCTCCGCGTAAAACACTTTCTTCCACACGGTTGTTACATCTCTCTAACCTCGAGAGTCTCATTAAAAAACAATATCAACCACCGTCCACACAATCACAACCACCCATCCAAACCAGCAACCAAACAACCACAACTACAACAACAATAACTGAAAAGAAATCAAGGAACATTCTCGAAGGACTCAACCTACCAAACCTTTGGTCTACAGACAAGAAAACAAAAACAACAGAAGAACAAATGTCACCGCGCCACCTCAAAAACCTTCAACGCCTCCTCTCAAAAACAGCAGAATACTCCCCCCGCAACTCCCTCGGCGGCCACTGGAGACAATATCACGGCTGCAGCTACTGGAAGGGAATGCTAGACCCTCTCGACGAGAATCTCCGGCGAGAAGTCGTACGCTACGGCGAATTCGTACAAGCCGCGTATCATTACTTTCACACTGACCCAACCACGACACAACACGATCACCCACAACAACGCCACGTGTCACTCCCGGATAAATTCTACAAAGTAACAAAAAGCCTCTACTCCACGTCATCAATAGAGTTACCTAAATGGTTCGGTAAGAAACCCAGATGGATGACCCAGAAATCCAGTTGGATCGGATTTATCGCGGTTTGCGAGGACAAAAATGAGATTTCACGTTTAGGGAGAAGAGATATAGTTATCTCTCTCCGTGGAACCGCTACGTGTCTTGAATGGGCCGAGAATATGAGGGCCCAGTTAATAGAAACCGAAGCCCAAAACGGAAAAAAGCCCAAAGTTGAGTGCGGGTTTTTAAGCTTATATAAAACCAAAGGCTCAAATGTTCCAAGCTTAGCCGAGTCGGTGATAGAAGAAGTGAAACGGCTCATGGAAGTTTACAAAGGCGAAATGCTTAGTATAACGGTAACAGGACACAGCCTGGGCGCGGCTTTGGCTTTATTAGTAGCGGATGATGTTAGCACGTGTAGTTCACACGTGCCACCCGTGGCAGTTTTTTCATTCGGTGGACCCAAAGTTGGTAACAAGGCTTATGGAAACAAAATCACATCACAAAATGTAAAAGTTTTGAGAATAGTGAATTCCCAAGACGTTATCACTAGAGTTCCTGGAATGTTTGTAAGCGATGAGTTTGAACAAAAGTTGAGAAGTTTTAAGGTTGGTAGTTTTGTAGCTGACATGCTAGATGAGAAGACACCATTGGCTTACTCGCACGTGGGAGCCGAGCTACGAGTGGATACCAAGATGTCGCCGTTTTTGAAGCCGGATGCTGACATGGCTTGCTGTCATGACTTGGAAGCTTATTTACATTTAGTGGATGGTTTTTTGGCTTCGAATTGTCCTTTTAGAGCCAATGCGAAGAGAAGCTTGGCTAAGTTAATGGAGTATCAAAGTTCTAATGTAAATAAATTCTATACTAATAAAGCGAAAACAATGAGTGTGAATATTGAAAAAAATAGATCTTTATCAAGCTCTGAATGTTTGCCTAGTCCATCGTAAATGTGAATAGGATAAGATTATTGTATTTGTGCTGTGTTTGTTGTTATGTTGTGTGTGCATGTGCATGACTCTTTCTTTTCATTATTTTCTACTAACTTAAGTTTTAAAAATCAGGATACACCATATTTTACGCCAAAACTTACTAAAATATTATTCACTGTAATTATTAAAAAATATATATATATTTATGAACACTATCGTAATATTTTGTATACAGTATAAATGAAAAATTCGGGGACAGTAAATTTTAATGATAAAAAAAGATTGGTTAATAAAGTATTAAGCTATGAAGTTGGTTAATACAGACCCAAATTTTAAAAATAATAGTAATAAAATAAAGTTGATTAATGAAATGTAAAAATTGGTTAATCATATTATAAAGTTGGTTAATAGAATACTCATATTTTTAAAAGTAATTTTTTAATAGTAAATAAAGTTGGTTAATAAAATGTAAAAAATGGTTAATAAAATAATAAAGTTGGTTTATTCCACAATTTTAAAAAAATAAAAATTAAAAAATATTTTTAAAATATTATTTTATTATTATAATATTTCATTATTCATCGTATCGGTGAACAGTAAAATACAATGGAGGTGTTGCTTTTAGTGTAAGAATAATATTTTTCTTTTAAAAAAATAGCTTAAGCAAAAGTAAATTAATTGTGTTTTGCGCGTCCGTGTGTGTGAGGTTATTGCGTATTGACTTCAGGCACAAAGTACTTGCAAACTACGTTTTAAAACTGAAATTGAAATGTCAGATTGTAAGTGTGAATTTGAATGAGTTATGAAAATTATTGACATCATCTTCACTTAGTCAAGAACTACCGTCAAATTGATTTTCACTAATTAAAATGAACTTTGAATTTAGGAATAAATATTTTAAAAAATCCATTTTAGTTTCCATCACTTTGAAAATGAGTTATGTGACCAATAAAAAAATGAATAAGTTTTGTTCAATCTGTTTGGTCAACTTTCAGATATAATCACTGTATATGAAGAATTGAAGATATTAATATTGATAAAAAAATGACTATATTTTTACTTTCAACATTTATACTTCTTTTACAAAAGACAAATATTGATGGTTTACAAAAGATTCAAAATGTACGATTTCTCAAAAACAAAGTTGTAGAGCTGAGGTGAAATCATTAACATTGTAAGTTGAAGATAAATCTTTGATAGAGAGTTAATGGTATAAGAAAAAGCTCGCATTGCTAAAAAAAGTCGAAGCTAAAACTAGTTTAAAAACAACACTCACATTTTTCAACATATAACAAGTCAACCTTATGCAAGTCCTAATATTAACAATACCTTAAAACAATGTTATGGAATTGATGCCCCCAACATGATATTTTTCTGGTTAGTTTGAAATGATTATAGGTACCTTGAACATTAGAGGGAGGAAATACTTTAAAAAGGTGTAGAATTAGTCCGATGATTAATAAGGGGGAGGCGGACATTTTTATGATTCAAGAAACAAAACTTACCATCATGCATGAGTATTGTGCTAAAAGTTTGTGGAAAAAGGAGGAGATTGACCATTCTTTTTCTAATTCGACGGGAGCTTTGGGTGATTTGGTAACTCTTTGGAAAAAAAAATGAGATGGAGGCTCTTCATAGTTTCAAAGGGGAAGGATATTTGGGGGTTAAAATAAGATGGAAGAACTTTATTTATTATGTGGTGAATGTCTATTTCTCTTGTGATTTTTCTAAAAAGAGATTGCTTTGGGAAAAATTATTGAAATTGAAGAAGGAATTTTTTGGATGGTGATTGGGTGATTGAAGGAGATTTTAATGCGATAAAGAATCATAGGGAGAGAAGAGGTAGGAATATGAGGGAAGGTAGTAGCGATATGTCAAAATTCTCAGACTTCATTGATAGAAATGGTTTGATTGATCTCCCTTGTAAAGGAAAAAATTTCTCTTGGTATAATGGTAACGAAACATGTATGAGTAGGATTGATAGGTTTTTGATTTCGGAGGATGCGGCGAATAAATGGGGGTTGGTTGGCCAATTTATTGGGGATAGAGATATCTCGGGTCATTGTCATATTTGGTTGGTGGTGGATAAAGAAAATTGGGGGCCAAAACCTTTTAAATTCAACAACGAGTAGTTTTCTTTCAAGTCCTTTATACCATTCGTGGAAAAGGAGTGGCGGGAGTTAAAGGTGGAAGGTAGAGGCGATTTTGTACTAAAAGAAAAACTTAGGCTTCTTAAAGGGAGATTAAGTTGGTGGAACAAATCCGTGTTTGGGAAAATTGACTTGGAGGTGAATGAGAATGTTATATCTTTAAATAATGGTGATGGTATATTGGAAATTGATCCTGAAGAAATTCACCCCGAAGATCTTGTCTAGTAGGAAGGAGGCAACTAGTAAATTTTGGTTGAACTTGAGAATCAAAGAAAATATGTTAGCTCAAAAATCAAGAATCAAATGGTTGAAGGAAGGGGATTCCAATAGTCGTTTTCCATATGGTTATGTAGGAAAGAAGAAGATTTAATTATATTGGGCCTATCAATTCTAATCAAGGCCTCCTTGAGTCAGATGAAGAAGTTAAAGAGGGAGTTTGGCATCACTTTGCGGCCAAATTCAAGAAAGAGTTACGGAGGAAGTGGGTTTAGAAGGAATTCATTTTAATAGTTTGAAGGTTGAAGATAGGATATTCCTTGATGGTCCTTTTCCCGAGAATGAAATTAAGGAAGCTATTTGGGGTTGTGGGAGTTCTAAAATCCCGAGGCCGGATGGATGCTCTTTCCTTTTCTTTAAAAAGTGTTGGCAAATTCTTAAAGAGGATCTCCTTGGTTTTTTTAGATATTTTCATAATGGTGGAGTTTTTTCTAGTTCGGTAACTTCCTCATTTTTATCTTTAGTGCATAAATCTCTTAACCCCGTTTCTCTAGACGATTATAGACCAATTTGTCTTTTCAGATGTCTCCATAAAGTGATCTCAAAGTTGTTGGCGGATAGGTTAAAAAAAGTTATTTTTTTCGATTGTTTCTCCTTGTCAAAGTGCTTTTGTCTCGGGAAGACAATTGTTGGATGGTTTTTTGGTAGCCAACGAGGTGGTTGATTTTGCTAGAAAAGAGGGTAGAGATTGCCTCCTTTTCAAGGTGGATTTCGAGAAGGCCTATGATAAGGTTAATTGGAATTTTCTTAGATCGATGATGGAAAAATGGGTTTTGGTATTTATTGGAGGAGATGGATAGAGTTAGTGGTGTTTCAAAGTAAGATGTCGGTCTTAGTTAATGGCAGTCCGACGAAGGAATTCTTGGTGGAGAAAGGTCTAAGACAAGGTGACCCTTTATATCCCTTTCTTTTTGTGTTAGTGGTGGAAGGTCTTGCGGGGATGGTTCGGAAATCCCAAGAAATCGGAGATTATGGAGATTTTATGGTGAATGGTAGGAGTTCGATCGATATTCTTCAATTTGCCGATGATACCTTGTTAATTGGAAAGGGTACTTGGAAGAAAATTTGGACGATAAAATCAATTTTGAAGGCGTTCGAGATGGTGTCGAGTCTTTGAATAAATTATCTTAAAAGCAAATTAATAGGTATTAATGTGGATTCGAGTTTCTTTGAAGTCGCATCTTATGTTTTAGCTTGCAAGATTAAAATGAGTAACTTTAATTTTATTGGAGTTCCTATTGGATCAAATCCGAGAAAGTTGGCTACTTGGTCCCCTCTTATTAATAAGGTGAAGAAGCGGTTATTGGGTTGGAAGAATAGGTTTCTCAATCTCGGGGGTAGAATTACTCTTTTGAAATCTATTCTTGGTTCTTTACCCACTTTCTATATGTCTTTTTACAAGATGCCTAGAAAGGTGGTCAAGATTATCTCTAGCTTACAAGGAGGTTTTTTGTGGGGAAGCTCGGAGGAAAAGAGGAAAATTCATTGGGTGAGTTGGAAGAAAGTTTGTCTTTCAAAAAAGTTGGGTGGTTTGGGGTTAAAAGATATTGGGGTGTTTAACATGGCTCTTCTAAACAAATGACGGTGGAGAATCCTCCAAGGCCAAGATTCTCTTTGGTTTAATTTATTGAAAGATAGATATAGAGATATAGCGATGAAATTTTTTTGTGGTGGCAAATGTGACATCCCGAATTAATTCAAATGTTAGATAATTAGGAATTTAATTATTTAATTAATTAAAGGCTTGATTATTTATATTTTGGATTTAATTGGATTATTTAATTAAAAAGAAGAGTTGGTGGGTGAAGTGTAGTTAGAGGGTGTGAGGAGTAAATCACTCTACTTTACTAATTACTAATTATTTATTTTATTGGAATAAATAAAAGGAGTATTAAAAGGATTATAAAAAGGAAAATAAGGTCTTTTTGGAAAAAGAATCATTTCACGTAGAATTGGAGAAAAGAAGAGAAGAGAAGGAAAAAGCCAACGCCGAGGAAATCGAAGATCATCGCGAGGTAAGGGGTGATTTCATTCGGTTTTAATGCCTTATGGGTTTTGGGAATTAAATGGATGATTGGGTATGTTAGGGAGTTTGATTTTTGATAAATATAGGTTTGTAGGATTAAACCCTATTTTGTGTCGGATTATAGGATTTAAGACCGTTAGTGTGTCGAACAATTAATAGGAATGAAGAAACAATGATGTATGATGTTGTATTGGTGTATAATGGTTGCAAATTGGTGTTTCTAATGTTACCATTCGTATGGAAATGATTGGAAGTGATAAGGAATGCATAAATGCTGTCAAAATAGCAAATTTTGATTCTGCAGGTCGTGGGAACCGGTTCCCAGTGGGGAGGAACCGGGTTCCCAGTGTAAAACTTTAAAAGGGCATTTTTGTACGTGGAACGGTTCCCAAGATGGAGGAACCGGTTCCCATACAAATTTCCAGAAGTGTGTATTTTCAAAAAGTGGGAACCGGGTTCTCCCAGTGAGGAACCGGGTTCCACTGTGTTAAACTTCAAAACACTTAAAACTTCAAAAATTCATATTTTCTAAACCGTAACTCCGTTTTCGGCAGTATTTCTTAAATTAAAAATATTATCTTTTAAAAAGGGAAAAATATTATTTTGTTAAAATTATTTTAAAAAGAGTCGAGCTTCCGATTTTGAAAAGTGTGGATGGTTAAGGATAATGGGGAATGATTATGAATGGTCTGAGTTAACGAATGAGAAATAATGCTTACAATGTTGTGTTTGATATTCATTATGATTGAATGTATTACATTGGTGATTGGCATTATGTGAATTATGTTGATATCATAATCTGTGAATTGAGGTTGCATGCTTTTATGATGCATGCATAAGCATTTGTTAATGGGCTCATTCCCATTGTGCGGAAGTGAGCTTGCAGAGCCAATAAACTTACCAGGATTTAGAGGTAGTGAGGCTAGAT
Organism: Vicia sativa; assembly: GCA_021764765.1. Taxonomy (NCBI): domain Eukaryota; kingdom Viridiplantae; phylum Streptophyta; class Magnoliopsida; order Fabales; family Fabaceae; genus Vicia; species Vicia sativa. The sequence continues at coordinate 184,578,723 of CM038796.1, read as the reverse complement.
TCTTGACCCAGTGGTTATGGGCAAATCATGGATTGTCGCTGTCTTTCCACATGTAAACGGAACAGTGGGTGAACTCGGTTCACGTTTTGGTACCACATGCATAGAGTCTGCATTGCATATGGGATTGTAACATGCTAGGATGGTTTTCAGTGTTGCAATTTCCATCGCTTGTTATATTTATACGTCCATTGTGTGAGATGCATTTGTGAATTGATTGTGATTATGTGTTTGGATAATGGACTAACGTATTTAATTATTCCGTTGTATTTAAAAACGTATAATGCATTTTATATTGGATAGAGATCTCACCATTACTTTAATGATTTCAGATTTGAAGTGATTAGCTGCTTGGAATCAGTGAGGATAGCTTCTAGAGTCGAGTCATTAGTTAATCTGCGTGTCAGTGTCGTGCTCTGGTAGATGTAACACTGGGGAAATGCTTGATTTGAAATTCTTTATGAATATTAAATAATGGTTTTGGTCCATGTTTCGATTTATATCCTGGAATAGTTATAAATGATGTATTCAGGATTTGTTATGTTTCATTTCCGCTGTTAAACATAACCTTAAGTCTGTTTTATGTAATGATTTCCTTCAGTGAAAGCATGACAACTGTTTTGGTTATAACTTTGAATTATATTAAAATTTTGATGCCTCTTGATATGTGTTAAATACTCTAATTATTAAATTATAAAATCGCGGGTAATTAGAAGGGGTGTTACAAGCATTATGTGAATTATGTTGATACCATAATCTGTGAATTGATGTTGCATGCTTTTATGATGCATGCATAAGCATTGTTAATTGGTTCATTTCCATTGTGCAGAAGTGAGCTTGCAGAGCCAATAAACTTACCAGGATTCAGAGGTAGTGAGGCTGGATTCTTGACCCAGTGGTTATGGGCGAATCATAGATTTTGGATTCTTGACCCAGTGGTTATGGGCGAATCATGGATTGCCGCTGTGTTTCCGAGTGTGATGGAACAGTGGGTGAACTCAGTTCACATTTGGTACCACATGCATAGAGTCTGCATTGCATATGGGATTGTAACATGCTAGGATGGTTTCCAGTGTTGCAATTTCCATCATTTGTTATATTTACATGTTCATTGTGTGAGATGCATTTGTGAATTGACTATGATTATGTGTTTGGATGATGGACTAACGTATTTAATTATTCCGTTGTATTTAAAAATGTATAATGCATTTTATATTGGATAGAGATCTCACCCTTACTTTAATGATTTCAGATTTGAAGTGATTAGCTGCTTGGAATCAGTGAGGATAGCTTCTAGGGTCGAGTCATTAGTTAATCCGCGTGTCAGTGTCGTGCTCTAGTAGATGTAACACTGGGGAAACACTTGATTTGAAATTCTGTATGAATATTAAGTAATGGTTTTGGTCCATGTTTTGATTTATATCCTGGAATAGTTATAAATGATGTATTCAGGATTTTGTTATGTTTCATTTCTGCTGTTAAACATAACCTTAAGTCTGTTTTATTTAATGATTTTCTTCAGTGAAAACATGAGAACTGTTTTGGTTATAACTTTGAATTATATTAAAATTGTGATGCCTCTTGATACGTGTTAAATACTCTGATTATTAATTATAAATCGCGGGTAATTAAAAGGGGTGTTACAGCAAAGAGTTCAAAGCTTTCATATCTCAATCATTTTGGGGGAAAGATATTTTGTCTATTTCTCAATTCGCTTCTAGTGAACCGATAGTTGAAAGGTGCAAATTTGAGGTGGGAAAAGGATTTTAGATTCCTTTTTGGGAGGAGAAATGGATGGAGGGTGAGTGTTTAAAAGAAACTTTCCCGGATTTATATGCGGAGTCTTGTTTGAAAAGGGTCTCGGTGGCCAGAATGGGAGGATGGATAAATGGTGAGTGGGTATGGAGCAATTGTGGTATTGATAGAGATAGATTGCAACCGGAATTTAGAAGTGGGTTATCTAGTTTGATGTTGAAGTTGAATAATTCTCTCTTGCTTGAGTCTGGTATTGATAAAGTCATTTGGTTGTCGGAATCGGTAGTGATTTTTTCGGTGTCTTCTTGTTATGCTTTCTATGCTAATATGCTATAATCGTTTGGACCAAGGAATTTAGGTGAGGAAGCCATGGGATTTATTTGGAAGTTCTATATTCCTTTTAAAATAAAATCTTTCGGATGGAGACTTTTTGTGGATAGAATTCCTACCAAAGATCATTTGGTTAAGAGAGATATTTCTTTCTCCTTGGATAATTTAAAATATATGTTTTGTGGGGTTGTTAATGAAAGTAGAGACCATTCCTTTTTTAATTGTTTGGTTGTGAAAATTATATGGAGGGATATAACAATTTGATTGACAAACTGTGGAGGGATGTAGAGAATTGTTTAGCTAGTTTTTTTGGATTCGTATCCTTTTTGTAAAGAAAAGAAAGTTAAAGAGAGAAAGTTAGGGGTGGTTTGGCTAGCTACTTGTTGGATCATTTGGTTGATGAGTAATGGTATATGTTTTAGAAATGATTCTTGGAACATTAGTGATACAGTTTGGAGTATCAAGATTTTAATATGGAGGTGGTCACTTTTAGGAGATATTACATATTCCAATTACAATTTTAACAAATATCCTTTGTTATTTTTAGTGTAGTGGAATTGGTTTGTAATTTCCTCTCTTTTTGTTCGTGAGTTAATCTTGATTCTTTTGTGTAAAGGTTGGAGAACCCTTTATTCTCTTTCATCAATGAAACTTGCTTACACACAAAAAAAACTAAATATCGCATATTACTTGAGATTTGAAGTCAATATAATTTATAAACAACATTCTTAATTATTTAAATCACACTTTGATTTTGTAAAGTTATGTTATACTAAATTCAAATTTTAAATTAAGTTGATAATTTAATTTTTCATTTATCCGATAATTTAAAAAAATGATTAATTTATAAATATTAATAATTTATTTATATAAATATTAATAATTTATTTATATAAATATAAATAAATGATAACGTCGGAGATTGAAATTTGAATCATCCACTTTGTGTTTGAAGTCACTTGTCCAATAAGTGATATCAAAGCTTAACTCTTGTTATAAGACTAATCGTCTTAGGAGGTAGTATAATGACCGCAAACACTTTTGTTTTTAACAAATGACTTCTTAAGAATACACCTTCAATGTTTGATGGTGAAACATTCGAATTGCGGAAAGTAAGATTTGAAATTTTTATCAAACCAATTATTTTGAAAAGTGGAGCTTTTAATCAATGGTTAAGTTATTTCTACTTCTTACTTTGATGATAAAGTAGTAAATAAATTCGGTTTTCATCAGATCGAAGAAAATAAGAGAAAAATAAAACTAAGTTTTAATGTTAAACATCTTTTGATATGTGTTTTAAGTTCTAATAAAAAAAATTCTAAATTGTGATTCCACAAAGGAAGTATGAGACACCCTTAAAATGATCCATAAATTTTATTACAAGATTGAACAAAAGAGAATGAACACACAAATTTATGAAGTTAGAAAGCCAAATGAACATGAGAGTCATCCTCATAGCTCATACTCAACTATTGGAAGCCTTGAAAATTATGTTAGGAATTTTGTATCTAACAATTGTCTAAGAGTTAAGAGTTGGGATCAAAAATATGATACAACCTTCAATTCAAATAAAAAAGATGAAATTATCATTTAATTCAAGGAGTTTATCCAGTTACTCGGGGAACAAGAATAAAGATCAAACATACGCGAAAGATCTTCATCTTCCACATCATCCATGTTTTCATCGAGAGGAATACTCAAAGATGATAGTGAAAGATCAAACCTTTAAAATTACTTGAACGAATGGTCTCAATAGACGAACGATCACCCAAAGAATAATTCTCTGATAGAAATGATGAAGAAGCTTTATCTATTATAGTATGAGAATAAGCTTTAAAAAGTAGAATATTTGAAAGATCAACATCGAAAGAAACATTTGAAAATCCATCATCACACGAAGAAGATAAAAAGTCTATGAGATTAATATCAACAAAATCAAATGTATTCATAGATATATTCGACTATACTTTAGAAGACACTAATGAAGCACCTTTCCAAAGAAGGGATTCTTACAAAGAAGATTATATGCGCTTCATAGCTTCAAGAGAAGACGACATTGAGATAACATCTTTATCATATGATCCAATGTTTAAGCTTATTGTTAAGCTGAGTAAGGATAATGATAAATTAGAAGAACATTGTTGATATTAATGACTATATTGAATTCTTAAAAAATATAATTAAGATTCTTGATGAAGAAATTACAAGCATTAGAAATAAATTCTTAAAATTGGATAAATGTCAATCTTACAAATCTCTGAAAATTGAAGTAATCACCTTGCATGAAACCCTAGAAAAATTCACTAATTGTAAAGATAAACTTGATTTAATTTTATCAAATAAAATGGATTACTTTAATAAAAATTATTTAGGTTATAAAAATAATAAATCTTTTAGAAATGTTTGTCATGATAGAAATAAATCCAATTTGTCTAATCTTTAAGTGTAATTTTTGTAATAAGCTCGATCATTTAGAGCCATATTATTATGCCAAGTTAAATTATCTAATATGGTCAAAATGAAATAACTTAAGACCTTATAGAACCACTACCACACTAGGGTCCAAAAATATTCGGGCATCAAAGGTGAAAAATTAATATTTTCCGTAGGATTGCATTGTAGCTTTGAAGAAGCTAAATAAAATTTCGATAAAGATGAGCAAAACTTGTGTTTACTATAAGTATACAAGAAAAAGAAGGTATTTTTTATCCTAATAAAAATTTGATCAAGTTGTATATCAGCATTGATGGTTGTGCTCAACCATCGTGTTTGACCAAATTATTTGTTCGCATTGATGGTGGTTCTCAATTGTCATGATGGTCTTGATTATTATGAAGTTTGGGGATTTTCTTAATCATGTCACTTCTAAAGAATTTTAAGTCAACTCTCATATGAAGTGATCTGTAGAGATGAGATTTCAATAATGGTTTGTTGTTTCCCTCCTTAGGGGAGTTTCTCTAAAGATACCTTGAGATTTTAGAGGTAAAACACTTGATAGAAATTGAATTATAAAACTCCGATGAAATTGTTTAGCAAGTGATATTTTTCATGCTTAGTGGATATTATTTTATCACAAACATATTTTTGGATTGATTTAAATTTTCTTTAGCAAGATGGCAAAATAAAATTGAAATATCTAGCCAATGAGTGCAATGTTGAAGGAATAAGGATTCCAAAAGCTATTAGCAAAGCTTAAATATATGCCAAAGCCCAAAAGAAGCAAGTAGGTGGAAATAGAATAAATAATTTATTACCTAACAGGTTGAACTGGTTAGAGGATATTTGAAATTCAAATTTCAAATTCCGCACCTCATAATCTATTAACTTTAATGTATAGTCGAGTATAACCTTTGTCAATGTGCGTCCCTGTCAATCAAATCAGCTCGACTTAAAGTCTCAACCACTATAATGGATAAGAACATGCAAATAATTGATTATCTACAGCCTATAAAAGGTAAACTCATCCTCATGTTTCTTCATCTCATCGTGAATTCTCTTATTTTTCCTATTGTTCTCTAGTTGTTATTTTTTGCAAGCTTGTGCGTATTCTACTCTTGGTCCCTGTCTATTAACATGGAACCAAATAAAATATAAACCTCTTATAGTTCTTCTAATATAGTATAAATTTCAAAATATTTCTCAATTATGGAGCAAGAGATCATATACAATATGGAGTATGTTTCCCGAGAAATCTCCCCTTCTAATTTTTAGGAAGTGAGTATTTTCAAATAGTTTGAGTTCTTCATGATGTTTGAAGAAACAAAATCTGAGGAGATTTACATGTGATGCATCATTGGATATTTATCCATATCTAGTAAAAATTATTTATGCCAACCTTAGATATGCAAATGGAGTTGTCACATATGACGTCAAGAAGTATCAGATATCTTCGTCACTTGAAGAGTTTACTAAAATATGTAATGTTCTCTTCTCCAATCCTCTCTAACTAAAATTTGATCAAGATGATGATTTTATCTCTTCCGCTTATTTTTCCTTCTTATAATATCCAAACTATAGAATTCATTCTCCTTTTATATGGCAATATGCGCCCATAGATTTGACAAACACATTATGTGGTAATCTACATTCTTGTCCCTAAAAATAAAAATTATGAAAGCTTAAAAAGTTGATGTGTTCACGGTATGTCCATTGGCCAACAAGGTTGAGAAAAATTGAGCCAGTGTAGTGATCCATCACAAGATTGTGCAAAAATAAAGGGAGTCATGTGGGTTCCTGTTCTGGATAGACCAAGGCTCAATTCATCTCAACCCCACTCTACTCAACTAAATATCTAAAAACAATTCACATATTTTGAGAAGGTACATAATCTCTGGTCTCCAATTTCACTATATTCATCTTAAATCTTGAATTGACTTGAACATTGGAGTGTGTTTACCCTAGAAATAGGTAAACACCGCTAGTATCTTATTAAAGGTTGCTTTGAAATATTGACTAGTGAATTTCAGAATGCTATGCTTGGACTTTTTCAAATGCAGTAAAAATGGTGAGTGTAACACCTCGATTTAAATTAGAATTTATTTATTTAAAATAAATAGATGGTTCGGTGTATTTTTATGAATTAATATGGTTGTGACGCATTGTTGATGATTAGACGACTTAGAATTATAGATGATGAGTTTGAAGGGGTGTATAACTAAAATTATAGAGAATGAGGTGTAGAGAATATAAGACAATTAGTAGTAATATTAATATTAAGTCAATTATTATTAGTATTATTATTTTATTTTATTATTATTATAAATAAATAATAATTGGTTTAATGAAGGAAAAGATGGGAATTGAGAATTAGGGGTCCAAGGGTTATTATTGGGGAAAATAAGGAATAGGAATCACAATTTCTATTCGATCGTGAAAACCAGAGAAGAGGAAGAACGGGGAAAAGAGAAGAGAAATCAAGTTAGGGCAAGAAGATTCACCGTAGGATTCAAGGAGATTAACCAAGAACCTAAGGTAAGGGGTGACTTCTCCGATTGTTATGCTTTATAGGTTTTGGGAATAATAGGAATGGAATTAGTAGATTAGGAATCCCAATTTAGGATATTAAGGTTTAGAAATTTTAGACCCTAATGCATTATTTTGATGAAATTGATGATGTGAATTGAGTTAGAATGTAGTAGATGAAGTATGACAATGTGGTAAATTAGATTGTGTATTTTGATGTAGAAAAATTGGGGTTTTGGGTTGGAAAAGAATGATTTTCATAGCATAAAAATATGTTTTTTCTATTCTAGAACAGTGGGAAGAGGTTACCATATATGGGAACCCGGTTACCACTAAAAAAATAGCGTTTCTGGATATTTTGGAACTGGGTAACCGATTCCCATATTTGGGTAACCGGGTTCCCTGCTGAAACTGGCAGAATTCTCAAAACTTTGCGCTCGGGTGTCCGTTTGACGCACCGTTCGAACCGTTGGAAAGATAAAAATGTGATATATCTTATAAAAAAACTTTTAAAATCAGTAACTAGATAATTTTGGGATTTGTATTTATTTTGGTGTCATATGTTGTATGTTGTGACTTTGTAGAAATCAATGTTGTATTGCATTGTATTGTTGTTGTTGGTTTGCAGCAGGTGGATGGAAACGGTAAGGTATTGGTTATGTTGAAATCAATATTTCTTTTGTTGGTTGTATGATTTGGTATCATGCATTTATGTTGCATACCTTTGGACATATGTGACAATTTGGTGTTTGTGGTGTGGTTATGAATACATGGTGTTGTTGAATTGTGTATGTTGTGAAAGAATTATGAGTTGTGAAGTAATTTCTTGTATGTGATGTATATGATTGGAATTTTTTTATGATAAATGTTGTTATCATATTCGGTGTTAATAATGCATGCTTTAAAGATGTGCATGCATACATATCATTGATGTAGTAGCTAATGCACATTGTGTGGAATTAGTGAAATTGCCATAACCGTGTTCAGGTTAGAATGGACGGTGATGCGTATCCATGTCCGGGTTGAAATGGAACGGATGGTGATAACCGTGTCCGGGTTGGAATGGAAAGGTGTAGTGAATTTAATTCAAAATTGGTACCACATGCATAGAGTCGATGTCTCATTGCATTAATTGTATGTGTTATAGCATGATTGGAAGAATTTCAGTGTTATAACGTGATTGTTGTATATTATTATAGATTGTTGGCTTATGTATTGTTCAATAATAAAATGATAAATCTGAAATATGTTAAATTGGGTGAAATGATTTGCTTATGAAATTCTATTTATTTATGAGCTTATAACATATTATAATTGTGATTTAGTCTCACCCTTATTGTTGATCATTTTCATATTGAAGTTAGCAGCTTAGGCGTTTTGGTGAGGATAACTCATAGATCTAGACTATTATTTTGTCGAGTCTGGTGTCATGCTCTGATTTGTAACACTGAGAAACGTTCATTTGTTTAGAGTTGTTATTATTAAACTCTTGTTTTGATTTAATGCTTTAATTGGATAATAATTTTGTGGAACTAAGGTTATGACCTTATTGTTGATGTTTTGAATTATCCAAGAGTTGTGAATATTTTCCGTTGTGTTAAACATGTTTATTTCAATTATTGAATTGGCTTATGTTCCTCATATAAGAATGACATGCGCAAATTTTATTTTAATGAGTTGTAGCATCCTTGATAACATGTTACTCTGGAAAATTTTATATTCCGCGGGGATTTTTAGAAGGTTGTTACAGTGAGTGTTTGTATGATTTTAATAATGTTGAAATCATGTAATGATTTTTGTAATGAGTAAAAGTAAAAATTTGACTGAAAAACAAAGACTTTGACTGGAAAATATAAAGAAAAGTAAAGCAAAAGTGAATTTAAAACTTTGCATTAATTAAAATTCGATGATCAAACATACATTGCACTCGTAAGACTCATTTCATGCTTCGTTGAATACTCTGATTCTTATGTGAGTTTGGTACTAAGTTTGAACACTCCTAAATAAACTGATGAAACATTTATTTATAATACAAATTATTATGTTTTAGCATGCATCTCGTAATAACCAATATGGTTATATTTATTCTTTCTGCAATTCCATTATGTTGAGGCATATATGGAGAAGTTACCTTATGATCGACACCATATTCTCCACTGAAATCTTCAAACATCTTGGATGTGTATTCTCCACCTTCATTTGTTCGCAGAACTTTGATCTTCGTTTCGCTCTGGTTTTTGACAAGTATCTTGAATCTTTTAAACATTTCAAAAACTTCATCCTTTTGCCTAATCATATAGATCTAGAGCTTTCGACAATACTCATCAAAAAACTAAACAAAATATTTAGTTCTATCAATGGTATGCTCTTCGAATGGGCCACATACATCTAAATGTACCACTTCGAGTATGCATGATGATCTCATTAGCATATTAAAAATGAAAGAGTTAATGGATTGCTTTCTGACTAAACAACCTTCGCAGAGTCTGTCGGGCATCACAAGACATGGGATACCAGTTACCATATCATGAGTAATCAGTTGATTAAGTGATCGAAAGTTCAAATGCTTAAATCTAAAATACCAAACCAACTATCTTTGTGGTTGATGATAGGTCATGGTCTTAAATGTCCTTTTCTTTGATAACGGGGATTTTAAGACCAAATTGTTCTGAGAGTTGAACAATTTTAAAGCTTCATTTTTCATGACAACTAAGAAACCTTTTTTGACCATTTGGCCAACACTTAACGAGTTGCACTTCATTTCAGATAATACATCTTTGATCATACCTTTCTCTTTATTAATCATTTGAAAAACTATATTACCCGTACTTTCTGCTTGCAACGAACTATTATCAACATGTTCTATCTTGCTCTTCTTCGACTCATCGAAATCTGCCAACCACACCTTTTGACCAGTCATGTGATTTAAGCATCCTAAGTCGAGGAACCAGATCTTGAATTCGACATGGTTATCTACAAATACGGCCATAACCATCACACATTCATAATCATAAAAATATTAACGTGCAAGGTGTGCTCCTTCGTCCTTACCTTTTGTTGATCCTTTGTCTTTCGTATACCAATAATGTTTGGCAAAGTGACCCCACTTTTCACATGTGTAGCATTGCACACCTTTTTTATGTTCTTTGTCTTTTTGAAATTTTTCTCCTCTCTTTTCGAGGATTCACAAGCCCTATCATCGACCTGATGCTTATGAGTGTTTGACCAAGACTTCTTTGCCATAAGTCTTGCCGAATTTGCCTTTGAATTTATTGGAACCATCATTCCTTTTCCATGACTCGTCATGCAAAGCTTGTATCGAATCTTGAACTATTTTTCTTTCGACAATCCTAATCTCATGCGCTTCCAACGAACCAACCAAATCTTCCAATTTTGGGGTTTCAAGTTGATTGGATTCTTGAATAGCTTCGATAATGTGATCAAAGTGAGAGGTCAATATACATATTACCTTATCAAATATCATCTTATCAGTTAGGGTTTCACCACAGCCCTTCATGAGATGGACGAGTTTCTGCATCTTTGACACATACTCTGTAATCTTTTCGTCTTCTCTCGACGACAACAATTCATATTATCGATACAAGGTCTATAACTTGACAGCCTTGACTTTCTCACCTCCTTCATGGTACTTGACAAGAATACTACATGTCTCCTTCGCCGATTTAGCATGATAAATCCTATCGAAATTCGTCGCATTGACCCTCGTTTGAATGCAATACGAATCCTTGCAATCATTCTTCTTGGCTTCGTTGTGAGCGATCTTTTGTGTGTCACTTCTAGGATTTCATGAAAGCCAAACAGAGATGACATTTGTTTTCTCCATCGAATCCAATTCTTGTCGTCAAGAGTTGGAAGAGAACTCGGAATGCCATTAATATCATTCATCTTCACAACGATTGATTGACCACAACCCACAATCTCATAAATACGATCTCTGACGTGTGATTCTTGAAAACATTATCAAGAATTTAATTGGAGCTCTAGATACCATTTTGTTAGTGTCCGAGACACTTATAGTGAGGAGAAAAAGAGAGAGAATAAAGAAATAAGGATTTTATTATTGATTTGAATTGTTACAAATAATGATACAAAGTATCATTATTTATATACATCTAACTTATACACTAAGTAGGTTAACATACTCTAATTAGGTTTGAATTTAAGTTATACCACTTGGATTAGGTTTAATATCTCAATAGATTTAGTGGATATAAAATTTTAAAAAAGAAATTCAAAAAACTTTTATAAATACCTAAAAAAAACCTTGTAAGTTTGGTTGAAGATTGAGAGTTTGAAGTAGCTCTATCAACTCTCGATTAGGACTTAGCCCAATTTACAGGTATAACAAGTATAAAATCTAAAAAAAATGAAATGTTTTTGGCGAGAGACGGATTGTAACGATATTGTACAACTAGAAGGAATGAAAGGTATAAAAAGTGAAGCAAAATTTTTCTTTAAAACTTAGAGTCATGCAAACCAATCAAAGAGCCATTGTCGGAGTTAATGCTATTGATTAAGTATCAAAGAAGAATAGAACTGAAGAAGTTGAAACTCATGGAAAAACAAAATGATAATAAGTAATAGCCGGTCATAAAATCTATGTCATCAATGACTATGCAAACAACAAACTTTACTTCACTTCATTTCATCTCATTGCATCCATCCAATCATAATTCTAAATCACTCCAACAATTTCATATTCAAATTTGGCAGACTGAAAACTAATGTTGACTAGTTTAGCCGCACTGTAGTTATTTTAAGTTCTTAACATGAAATGTTAGCCATGATTTTATGAAAGGGCACCAAATATTTCAGAGTTCATTAGATTTGAGAGATACTTTCAACATCACCTTCATTGGATTTTGTGTATGTTTGTTTATGTTTTATAAGCATATTCCGATTCCTTCTTTAACATTCCGTTGTAGTCTAGTTGGTCAGGATATTCGGCTCTCACCCGAAAGACCCGGGTTCAAGTCCCGGCAACGGAAATTTTGTATTTTTCACGAAACTTCTTTTTTTGTGACAAATCCTTTACGAAACTTGAAACAAACAAACCACACAACACGAATTTGAAACACTTATGAATTGTTTTTTACTACTACGCATGAAGAAAATCTCGTACCGTTGCTAAACCACTTGAATCGGTGTTTGCGGTGAAACTTACACAACTAAGTATCAGAGTCTCTGAGATTATTGATACATGTATTGTTCTCGATTCTTGAGGAAGAAGAAATTAACCTCTTTATCAACCTCGTCCTTTGTTACATTAACCAAACACCAAACCCTCACTCAAACCCACCATAACAATGTCATTGCTTCGAACAAGATCATTGCCAATTACGTTCGATCTGGTGACGTGGAATCTGCTCTTCGTGTGTTTGATAGCATGACAGTGAAGTCCACTATTACCTGGAACTCTATCCTCGCTGCTTTTGCTAAGAAACATGGGAATTTCGAACGCGCTCGCCAACTGTTTGAGAAAATTCCTGAACCGAACACTGTTTCATATAACATCATGTTAGCGTGTTATTGGCACCATTTTGGCATCCATAATGCTCGTGGTTTCTTTGACCGAATGCCTGTTAAGGATATTGCGTCGTGGAACACGTTGATTTCGGGTTATACTCAAGTTGGGTTGATGGGTGAGGCGCGCAGGTTGTTTGGAGTAATGCCGGAGAAAAACTGTGTCACGTGGAGTGCTATGGTGTCTGGTTATGTGGCTTGTGGGGATTTAGAGGCTGCGGTGGAGTGTTTTTATGCTGCTCCTATGAGGAGTGTGATTACTTGGACTGCTATGATCACTGGGTATATGAAGTTTGGAAGAGTTGAATTGGCGGAAAGATTGTTTCGTGAAATGTGTTTGAAGACATTGGTGACATGGAATGCTATGATTGCTGGGTATGTTGATAACGGAAGGGCGGAGGAAGGGTTAAAGCTTTTCAAGACGATGTTAGAAACTGGGGTTAAACCAAATAATTTGAGCTTGACTAGTGTGTTGTTGGGTTGTAGCGATTTATCAGCTTTACAGCTAGGGAAACAAGTTCATCAATTAGTTTGTAAATCTCCATTGAGTAGGGATACGACTGCAGTCACTTCTTTGATTAGCATGTATTCCAAATGTGGGGATCTTAAGGATTCGTGGGAGTTATTTGTTCAGATTCCGCGAAAAGATGTTGTAACCTGGAACACAATGATTTCTGGTTATGCTCAACATGGAGCTGGTGAAAAGGCGCTTCATTTGTTCGATGAGATGAAAAGGGAAAACATGAAGCCAGATTGGATTACTTTTGTTGCAGTGTTATTAGCCTGTAACCATGCAGGATTGGTAGATCTTGCAATCCAATATTTTAACTCAATGGCAAGGGATTTTAGTATTAAAACTAGGCCAGAGCACTATGCTTGCATGGTTGATCTTCTTGGTCGAGCTGGTAGGTTATCTGAGGCCGTATATATGATAAAAAGTATGCCTTTTAAGCCCCATCCCGCCATATTTGGAACTCTTCTAGGTGCTTGTAGGATCCATAAAAACTTGCACATGGCTGAGTTTGCTGCCAAGAATCTGCTTGAGCTTGATCCAACTAGTGCAACTGGATATGTCCAATTGGCTAATGTTTATGCAGCACAAAACAAATGGGAACATGTTGCTAGGATCCGAAGGTCAATGAGAGAAAATAACGTTGTGAAGTCCCCTGGATATAGTTGGATCGAAATAAACAATGTTGTGCACGAGTTTAGGTCAAGTGACAGATTACACCCTGAATTGGTTTCTATACATGAAAAACTAAATGAATTGGAGAAGAAAATGAAGTTGGCAGGCTATGTCCCAGATCTTGAATTTGCATTGCATGATGTGGGAGAGGAGGTGAAAGAAAAGCTTCTCTTATGGCATAGTGAGAAACTTGCAATTGCATTTGGACTTTTGAAGGTACCATTAGGGGTTCCAATCAGGGTGTTTAAAAATTTGAGGGTTTGTGGAGATTGCCACTCTGCAATCAAATATATCTCAGCTATAGAAGGAAGAGAAATCATTGTTAGAGATACCACAAGGTTTCATCATTTCAAGGATGGGTTCTGCTCCTGCAGTGATTACTGGTAAGCTTGATGATTTGTGGCTAATACAATGGTATTAAATTTAAGGGTATGCTTGTATTGCAAGCAATTCTATCATGCTCTTCACCTTGAACTCAATTTGGTATCAGTTTTACTAAAGGAACAACACAAGCTTCATTGCTCTAGCATTGCATTAAATTTCTTGTTGAGTTAGTAGGCTAGGATGCTGAAAACTAACTCTGTAAGTAGTTAACAGCCTTTAAGAGAGTTTGAAGTTCACCTGCTCTAGATAGACTAAGAGCAAGAGAAAGCAATTGATTGTTGCTTGTAGGCACCCCATCATGAACAAATGCCTGCCCCCAAATGCAAGTTCAAGAAATGAAGAACGATTGATTTTAAACTACAAACCAGAAGACTACACAGTTGTGAAGACTACCACAATGGCTACCTAGAAAAGGACGGTTGCATATCTATCTATGGTGTAGAGTTCGGAGCATCAGTTGCTTACTGAGTGCTTTTGCACTAACAGTTGTAGATTCATTTTCATTTGAAAATTATTCAAAGTATAACTATTTATTTTATCATTATTTCAATTTTTAAGGCTATTTATAGATAGTTTTTTTGGTCATAAGACTATTCATAGATTTTTACGGGGCCAAAAATTTGTAGCCGGGGAAATCGCAAATCAAAACGCAAGTTTGATTGAAGAACGCAGCATATATCACCTTTAAACAGAACCTTGCTCAAAAATCTGTTTACTTTAAAGTGTTTACTCATTTCTTGAAGACCTTGCCAGAGGACCGAGGAAAACGGTATACTCTAGAATTTATTTCTAGAGCTAAAGGTATGTTGGGCGAAGAAAGCAAAGAAACTGATAATAAGTTTAATCTTTTCAAGGATAAAAATTCAGTTCCTCTATATGTTTTATTTCATAAACTTACATGCAAATGGACAACATTCAATATGAGAAGGAAAAAGAATCTGTTTTCTATATATTTTATTTCATAAACTTACAATGCATTAAACAACATTCAACTCCTACCGTGACAAGTGAACAAATATGAGAAGCTATTGCTTTAAGGTAAAATGTGCTTGGGACAAAGAACAAGGTAAATACTGCTTTTCAACAATATTCCTAATTTTGTACATATTTTTTTAGAACCAAATACATTGAAAAGAATGCAAGTTTTAACAACGAGCTGAATGATAAAAAGAGTAAATCACCGACAAACAATCTTCATGTAAAAGCATTATGTGAGAACTAGTTTCGCATGCCATAGAGACACCATATGAACGTCCAAGACCATGAATATTTAGTCTCTAAGACGAGCAGCAACCGGACTTCTGGTTCACTGGCTGTCCTCGAATTTGAACTGTTGGAGGCCTGGCATTGTTTGATGGTTGACTAGCCATTCTGTGGGGAAAAGTACCAGGGACAAGCAAATGTGGTCAGGCATCAAGGTAGATTTGCTTATCAGGATCCATTAACATTACAAGTAGAAATTCCATACCTGTTTTTTATTTCAGCAGCCATGGCCATGAAAGCCTGTTCAACATTGTTGGCATTTTTAGCACTAGTTTCCATGAAAGGAATTCCAATTTCATCTGCAAATGCCTGAAATATAGAGAACACAAACATCAGAACATTAAATAAAGGAAGGATTCAAATAAATGTTAGAAGTATAAATCAGCAAATTGAGGATCACCTTTGCTGTTTCAGACGACACAACTTTATTATCCGTGAGATCACTCTTGTTTCCAACCAGAAGCTTGTTAACATTTTCACTTGCATAGCGGTCGATTTCATTCAGCCACTGCTTAACATTGTTAAAGCTCTCTTGATCAGTGACATCATAAACAACCTGCACAAAAGAAATAAAAAATCACACCATTGTTTCCCAAGATAATACAAAAACGAAATTGCTGACAAAGTGCAAGTTTAAAAAGACTCACAATTATGCCATGAGCCCCACGGTAGTAGCTGCTAGTGATAGTCCGGAAACGTTCTTGACCAGCAGTGTCCCACTATTCAAAAGATTCAGAAAAATATGTCAACAATCATGGGATACAATAAAGCAGCTAACCCAAATAATTGCGATAATTGGTAAATGGAAAAAACTCGGAATGAACCACTTATCAAATAAACATATAATGATTATCCAAGAAAAAGAAACCTTGGGTACATGGGAAATTGTCGTCTTTGGTTCAAGGAATGTTAAAATTCATTTTTATGCATCTAATTGAGACAATTTCAAAATGCAATTTAGATGTAGAAAACAAATTGGCATAGAATGAATATTATAAAACTCCCATCAGAACCAAAAACAACTTGGTCAATATTCAAATAACATCAACTTGATCAGTGACTTACAATTTGAAGTTTAATGGTCTTCCCGTCTTGCTCAACAGTGCGTATTTTCTGTAGAAGGGAGCATGTTAAATATTCAGCCACACAATTGTGTTGAAATTGAAATTAACGTGGAAATAAGGTTAGGTGAGGTATATGAGATGCTTACAAAATCCACTCCAATGGTACTGATATAGCTGTCAAGGTATGAATCATCCTGTTTCAGGGAAGAAAACAGATATTAATAAATGTAGCCAACACCATCAAGTGAGAGTCGGTTATTACGCGAAGAGTAAACCTTGTCATTGATCTATCTATGAATTGATATGAATAACATTGCAACTCTGAAATATTGATGACCATATATAGTTTATAGTCAAGATTTACTCCTACCACTCGTGCAAATAGCCCTCTCCAAGTCTCACTGAATGTGATTGTGACATCTTACACATTTTCAATGGCGAAATAATATCGAAAGTTCTAAATATTCAACTTCATATGGAAATGGAATAGTAGGAATATTTAACTCCATCTTTTTCATTAATTGAAACAAGGTTGCCATAAAGCACAGGATGCCTAAAGAAGGAATAAAGAAAGGACAAGGGCTCGGAACTTACAGCAAACCTGAGGAGGAGACATGACTTGCCCACACCAGAATCTCCAATCAACAAAAGCTTGAACAAATAGTCACTGAAAATAACATATGCTCCAGTCATAATCATAGATCTATCTATAGAATAATACAATTTCCAGGATCCCCTTATTAACACCGACAAAATCAACCCAACCAGGAAATAAACAAACTATAAAAATCCCTGAATAAAATGCAGTATCACTAATCATAATGTTCTTACAACTTACACCTCTCACATGTGTTTACCTAATTAATAATTACTCAATTTCTGCAGTAACATCATCGCTATAGAAAAATTCAAAAACTAAAATCACAACCCAAACATGATCACTGAATCAAACAATTAAAAAAAAAAACGTTAAACATAACTGAACATGATGAACAAACAGATCTATCCTCTAAATAAACAGATCCATATCAGCAAGAAATTTCGAGAAACACGATCCATGTACAATTTTCACAAGCCATGCATCAGAGACACTTTACAATTCACCACCGACTAATACAACAGATCTAAACAAGCTCGATTCGGAAAAATGAAAACAACAAAAAAAGCGAAACGAATTTTTCGAAACAGGAATTTCGGAGAAGTGAAGCGAGGAGAATTGGCACTTACTATTCAGGATTCATGGCGGTGAGAAGATGGAAGAATCGAGAGGAGTCGGATGTGAAGAGGAGAGGAAGGGTTTGGCGGCGATGGAATTACCGGTTGTATGAGATCGTCGCCGGAGAAATTGAGAAGGTGAGAGAGAAGAGAGAAGATGGAAGAAGAAATCGAAGAAACGTGTGAGGGAGTGAGTAGTGTTTTAAAATGACCCGCGGGTATCGGAGGTCTATTCATCAAGCATCAACGGTGCGAGTGGGGTGACGTATACCAATAAGTTCGGTGTTTGCCACGTGTTCTGCACCATTTACCGAATCACTGGATTGGGTAATTTATTTCTTTCTTTTTCCTACTGATACTTACAACTAAAATTAAATTAATGTTTCATCATAATTTTAAAATAGCTCTTAATTTTATATTAGCTTTACAAATTTATGTTTTTATATCTAAATTATACTAGCATTTATTAAAGGTAAATAAATCAACTATCTAACCATTATTAAGACATGATACCAAATTATCAATCATCATCTTTAATTATCCTTCTGCATTAATTTTGTTATGTCTAATTATAAGATAAAAAAATAAATAAATAACATAATACATTGTAATTATAAAGTTTATCACAAATTTTAAATCGGCCACATTGCATTTTCTTGACTTATTTTTTTTTTCTTTTCTTTTCATCTCTCATGTGAAACAATGTTGCTTTGTGTTATTCTTTTCGAAATAAAAAAATTTCTATTACTTCGTAGATTTCTAAACGTTATATTTTTGGTTTCAAAGTCATATGACACATTCGAGCTATAAAATTTTTGCACATCTTTGATTTCTTTGATATTTGAACAATATTTTTTCCCAACGTCTCAAAATCGATTTACATTTTGATATTTTATGATTTCTTGTCCATCCTTTTATTAACATGTTCATGTTTAAACATTGTATGCTTGCTATCATTGTCTATCTATTTTGTTTTATTGATAAAGATGATGTGGTGTCTCTTCGAATATGTGTGATGTTGCACTAATGAAATGTTTTTCTTTTGTTTTTCTTACTCTTTCTTGCTTTATATTGTCATGCTTAGAAGTTGATTCTTTTTTAAAGATAGATGTAGTTTATTTGCTTTTTGTGACTTTTTAGATCACCATTACACCATGTCAAGACAATCTATTATGATTGTTGATTTGAAGGAAGGTAACAATGTTTGAAAAACCGTCATTCACGTGGTTGATTTGTGAATTGCTAAAGAGCAGAATGGACAACAACACTTTGAATGGATTATCCAAGATAAAATGTATTCATTCTTGTTGTTGTTCTATAGATTTCAATGCACTTAAATTCATGCTAACTATTTATTTCATTTATACGGCAACAAAATTCATGATGGTACTCGGAAACGATATTCTGATATGTGGAAACAAAGCTTATAAGAAAATCAAATACATATGGCTTATAATGGTGACCTTTTACTCAACGAACTACCTTTGAAGATTTGTTCTTTAAATTTATTTCTTAATGATGGAACCATTATAACCATGGTAGACATGCCAGAAATACCAATGCACAAATTCAATTTCAAACCCATTGTCAATTTCTTACAAGGGAATTTCCAAGTTAATCGATTATACAGTAAATGTATCAAGATTTTTATGATTACCAATCTTGAGAGTTTTATCGATTCCAATGACTTTACCATGCTTTTTCTTCTTATGCAGGTGTTATCAATGTACACCAAGTAGTGAAGACTCAGGTTGCACGAACAAACAAAACGTGTGTGTCAACATTCTTTTATCATGTGAGATGCATATATCTATATATTACCTTTTTTTCTACTATTTTTCATATTACTAAACCGACTATGTTAACTATTATTGTCTCTTTATCTGAAGTGGAAGTGAAATTGATCTTACGTTTTAGGAAACATGTGATAACTAGTGTATGGCATACACATCTGAACATACCACAAGTGGCCACCAAATTATCATACTCACTCATTTTATGTGCCAACAAATTTCAAGTAATGCTTCAAATGAGATGCCATTTTTCTTCCCTTCATTGATTATTGTATACTCATTCATCTCTTAATGTTGTGCCACTTTTTTATGGTAATTCTTTTATGTATTTTCCTTTTCTTAAGCAACTAGAAAGCTCTACATCTCTAATGCTTGGAGTAAATCGAAACGGCTTCTTGATTTTGATCATCAATAGGTCACATCCTTCAAAGCTAAGTATGTTAATCTAACTCTATAATATTATATCAAATTTTTGGAATTGCTTCTAATCTATATCTTCTATCTTTTTTCTTTAGATTGAGAGACACTATTAGTTCCAAAGTTCTTTCACATCAGTTATCTCAACCATATGCATCTCAAAGAGGGGGGTGGAGATATGTCTTTATCCTATACAATTGAGGTTAAAATTATTGGGGACATTTATTCTCTTCAAGATGTAACTTCTTTTGTCTAATAATGTTTTGTTTTTTCATTCATCTTCAATTACAAATGTACTATAACAATTCTAATCAAAGTACTTTGTAGAAAAAATTTGAAACACATTTAGAACAACTAAAAGGTTCAAGTCAAGTCGGTTTGATTGGTATTATGAGTAGTGTCCAGCTTATAACATGACTAGTAAGTTTCATAGGGTGTCTTTCATATGTACATGTTGTGAAAAACAAAGTTGCACCAATCACGAAGTAAGACTCTCATACTTAGTTACCAATTGATTTAATTTGCCTTTCTCACTTTGTTGGTTAACTTTATTTTGTTTCACACATGGGAAGTTAGGTATAAAATTGAAATAGAGGTTGAGTATGAAGGCAAAATCGGTGGTTTCGTCTTTTGGAACAAAGAGTGTATAAATATGTTGGGATGTCCGCAAATGATTTAAGAGAAATTATGAAAAAGGTATGTACATTTCCACTTATTCAGTGGCATTTCACCCTCTCCCATCTCTCCCAACTTGTAATTTTTTTTGGGTGTTTTGTATTACTTTTCATACTTTTAGAATAATGTTTATAATCTTATGGGATGTTTTTTAACAGGGTCGTCTCAAACAATTTGGAAACCCTGCTCGAATATTTAAAAAAAAAATCCTTAAAAAAAATTCCTGCATCAACATTAACGATATTCAAGTTTTCAAAAAAAATGTTTGAGGTTAAGTTAACTTATCAATATTTTTTCCTCATATTCAGAATTAAAACTTTCTAATCTTAAGAGACAATTTAGGAGATTTTAATGAAGATTGGAAAGAAGAAGAAACATTAAAATCAAAATTTTAAAATAATTTTAATGAAATTCACAATATTGAAATTTGAATCAGATAGACAATATTAAAATTGAACCAACAAATATAATTAAAAGATAATTACAACTAAAAAATAAATTAATAATTAATAATTAATAATAAAAGGGAAGAAAATAATAATTAAAAAGTAAACATTTAAAATAAAAACAATGAAAAAATTTCATTATGATATAAACCCTTCGTCTCGAAATATAAGAGAAAAAACAAAAAAAAAACACACTTATCAAAAAAAGAAAACATAATTATTTGACTTGTAGTTTTTTAAAATAAAATGTTTTGAGAGATGTAAAAACAATTCTAATTGATTGTTATTTATAAAAAAGATGAGAGAGAATGTAAACTAAATGTATTTTGCATTTAATTTTAAATTGAAAAAGATGAAAATAGTTTTTTTTTCTTATATTTTGATACAAGAAAAATCTACTTTTTCTTTTATATATCAATGCAAAATAAAAATATATATAATATTTAAAAATAAAAAAGACCAATCTTTCATATGAGCACCTTTATATTTTAGCGAAATGGTGCAATCCATCATAAATATTCAAAAATTAAAATATATTAAATAAGGTATGACATACTAATTAATTAATGAGAACAAAATAATTAAAATGTTGAATCGATATTCATAACAAGTATTACAATGCACAATTTGGTAGGTGTCTTACTATTCATAAAAAGTATTACATGTGTATACTACTAATAATAAGAAATAGTTATATGCACTGTTTTAAAAATCGCACCGGATCTGTCGGTCGGACCGGTCGAATCGGGAACCGATCAGGTAACTGGCCTGATTCAATAGTTGAATCGGAAATGTCGTTAAACCGGTAAGAATCGGTGAAAACCAGAAAAATTGGAAAAATCGGCGGTTTTCTAAAATCGGTGGTTCAACTGTATTTTTTAATTTTTTTATTCAAAATTTTTAAATTTTTTGAAAAATATGTAATTTAAATTTTTTATTTATTTGGATTATTTTATTAAAATATTATATTTAAATAAAAAATAAAAATAATTCATTATATTATTGACAAAGAAAATGTTGTTGATGCGGTTGATTTTGTAGATAATTTTGATATTGAAGAAGGATATCTTAATATTAAAATAATCTTTACTCCTTAAAACTAAATAGTCGATAATAAAATTATTTTGTTATAAATTATTCAATTATACTATATTGCAATTATACTTTGTAATTTTGTACTATTTTATTATATATGATACTTCTATTTAAAATTTAAATTTAAATTATCAAATTGTAAATTTATTTATGATATGATATTTTTAAAATATTTAAAATATTTAAAATTTAAATTTAAATTATCAAATTGTGAATTTATTTATGAAATGATATTTTAAAAAAAAATTAGTTCTAATTATGTTTTATAGAGATTGAGTCATCTGGTTCGACAAGTTTTATATCTATATCGTTTTGTTATAAAGGCCGGTTTAATCAACTGAGTTATCCGATTTAATCCGGTTTAATCCGATTTAGTCATGCGGTTCGACCAGTGATCCAGTGGTTCAACCAATAAATCAGTGATTCAGTACCTTCACCGATTTGATCTCCGGTCCGGTTTTTAAGACACTGGTTATATTATATGTGTCTTACTATTTAAAAATCTTAAAGAGAAAAATTGATAGAAAATACAGAAAATGAAACTTGTATATGCTTTTGATTATTGGTCGAATTTATTAGGTAGCTTTATGATCTACAGTTGTCTAAACAAACATTATGTAGAAAGTCAAAATTAATATGCACTGAATTTGCTATGCACACAAACATTATTCTTTTTATTTTAATTTGAATGGCTTATTTGGAGGCCCTTATATGTTTAGAGACTCTGTGCCAGGGGAGTATAACCAGCTCTAATTTTTAACTAATTTATTATTTTATTTTATGATGCTCGTGTATAGAGCGGTTTTGTTTTTTTTGGAACAAAGAGTATATTCAATATGTTTGGATGAATGCACATGATTTAAGAGAAATTATAAAATAGGTATGTAAATTTCCACTTATTTTGTGGCATTTCTTCCTCTCTCATCTCTCTCTACTTATGATTTTTTAAGTGTTTTTGCATTATTTTTCATACTTTAAAAATAACTTTTATAATATCATGAGATATTTTTTAATTAATCCATTACTATTTTATGATGGTCATATTTATTAACGTTTGAATCAAATTATAACATTGTTAATCATATTAAAATAATTTTAGATTCATAAAAAATGTAAAAAAAATATTATATTTTGAAATATTTATAATATACTTGACCTAAGATTTATAGCTGACATTAAAATATTTTGTTGAACATCAATTTATCAAAACATTAATTATTGCACCTCTCTCTGAGTCAAGTAAAAAAAGGCAACCAATAGAAAAATGTACTCTTCGGCTTTATTTATAAGCAATTGCGCAAAAGTCTTCTAAATTTTTTTTCTTCTTATATATAAGCAATGCCCATTTAATTCTTATATATAAGCAAATGCCCATTTAATACTTTATTCTAAAATTATTCTTACATTAATTACTTAACGTTGTTATGTGTTGACAATTTAACTAAGGATACATGCGTAATTGAGTTATTTCTCTTACATGAAACAAAAAATAAATTCATTTAACTATTTTTTTAATAAACGTGAAACCTGTCATTTTTGCTTATAAATTAAATCGGAGTAGCATAAGAGTAGTATAAGTCACCAACTTAACAAGGAAAAGACACGTAGAAAAAGTAATAACACCAAGTATCTTACGAACTTCAAAAATTCCAATACTCCTCCCTTTCCCATCATCATACCGTTGATTCTCCCTCTCCCTCTCTCCCTTTAAACCACACCACCACCACTTAGCACAAGGTTTCAACAACAACAGTTGGCGCGAAGAAATAAGTACAAAGCAAATAACTATCTTTTAATCTTATCCAAAGAAACAAGCATTATCTAAAGGCGAAAAATATGCAACAAAGACGTGTCATTTTCTAAGGAGAAAATTGTTATTGGTAGTTAATATTATATTAGTATAAATAGGAGTTCTAATGTGAGAACCCAGAAATGTCAAATTCATTACAAAAACTCACATAGTCAAAGTTTTCGACAAAAAAAATGAAAAACGAGTAATTTGAACGAAATGTATAACTTTGAATACCACTTTCTTTACAATTAAGCAAAGTCATTTACTTTAAAGTTATCTTGTCATTTACATTAAAGTTATCTTGTTTCTGATCTTTCTTTTTCTTTTACATTATCCTTTTCTAAAATATAGATGTAGTCGAAATCGATTTTTTTTTGCAATAACCAATTTTTTTTTAAAAAAATCGTAAATAACCAACTTTTGAAAAAATTTATGCAAATAACCAACTTTCAGGACTAAATAACACATAGGAGCCATTTGAGATGACCCCTACATAGGCGCCACCCCATTTGGCGCCTCCTCATGTATAAGTCATCCCGGATGACGCCTCCTTTATGTTTGTTACATGTAAGAGCCATTTCAGATGGCTCCTACGTGTATTTATGTTTTTTGTAAATAAACACTCATGTCTCCTTCATTTTTCACATTTTTTCAACTTCTCATCTCATATTCTCTCTTATTTTTCTATCATGACATCTCCATACATTCATACCAGAGATGGATACGTTGTTTTCTCGGTCTCCAAACCTCCAATAAAAATAAAATTTTGGCACATATTTACCATTGCCAAACTGAAAAAAGAGTTAATATGTTGGTTAGAGGGAGAAATAGAAGTTGGTGAAGAAATTAGAAGGATCCAGAGGAGGAGAACAACCATGAACTTCACAACTGGACAACCTCGAATTTGGTTGGAGGAAGTCAAAACAGACGTCGACGTTATTGCGATGATGTATGGTTCCGATGAAATGGTTTTGACGGTTGTAGTGTCTTAAATAATTGTGTGTGTTGTTGATGCTACATTTTCATGTTGTTGTTTTAATGGTGTAGTTTTTTATTTTGTTGTCTGCGTATTGGTGTTTGTAAGAAATGTTAGTAATGGAAAGAAGAAGATTTGTTACAATATTAGAAAGTGCAGATAAATTAAATACAAATTTCAGGATGTTGAGCTTGTAGCACGTTGGGGATAATTATTTTGATTGCGTCCGAGTTGACGACATAGACCACACTTTCTTTCTAGTTTGTCAACGTTGTCCATTTCAGTTGTTATATGTTTGCTCTTGGGACGACCCTTTTTATTTCTCCGCATTTGACTGTTATGCCAAACTACTTTCCCTTCGTACGCATGCCAATAATCTGGTTTTGCTACTGGTTTGAAGGCATTGTTGTATACATTGAGCAAGGTCTCAGACTTGTAAATGGGAGAAAAAAGTACTAGTGCATCTTGATGATGACACGATGATGACATGGCATTGAAGAAACTTTCCACGGTCGCAACGAGATGGTAGTTTAACCAGACTGTCTAGGTAAACCCTCATTGTGGTTGATTGTCTCTTTGACAATGAAGTTATGGTTATTTCGGTCGAATCTTGTAACAAGATGAGCTAGCTAGCACTTTTGGCTTTCACTCCACACTTGTCCGGATTATACCACCGCGTTCCACTTTTCACCTCTCTCTGCAAACAACGAGGCCATCGTAAAATATGTTGTACTCACCAAAGCAGTTATTGGGAGTGCTCTTATGCCTTTGAAGACGTCGTTCATTGATTCGACTATATTTGTTATCATGTGGCCCCAACACACTCCATTGTCGTATGACCGTGTCCACTTTTCCACTTGCAGATTATCAACCCACGCACCTGCATCTTGATTTTCCATTCTGATCTGGCTGCGATAATATGTAAAACGTGGTTGTGTTAGTGCGTACGCCGCGTTCATAACTGATTTCCGAAGACGCTTATCTTTGATCTCGCGCATGAAGTTTTGAACGATATGTCTTGTGCAATAAACATGTGTAAACGGTGGGTCGTGCCAACTGTTAACGGGATTGTTATACACACTATCAATTGAGGCATGTTTGTCATAAATCATACAAAGACCACGTTGTGGAGTTACGTGTGTTCGAAGATTCTTTAGGAAGAAACTCCAAGCTGCTTCAATCTCTGCCTCAACAAGAGCATAGGCGATTGGGAACACGTTATTGTTGTCATCGTGCGTGACCATCATAGGGTGCCCTTGTTTTTGTTCCTATCTATATGATAGGTTAAAGTGGGCAAGGTCGAAAATCGGAAAAGTTCATGAATATACCATGTCCGCTGACACAAGTACCGTCTTGGGCATACGCCGGCATCGTCTCCATAACATAAAATGTTCCAAGAGCATACGCTCGTAGTGCATTCATGTAGTGAGGTAACTCTTTGTATGAACCCTCCCAGTTTCCGTAGATTTGCTCAATAGCCTTGTTTATTGCTAACCAGGCCTTTCTATACGAGGGGGTATAGTTGTATGTTGTAGTGATGTGCGAGATTATTGTTTTCACCTTCAATGAAGGATCACAACTAACAAGCGGTAAGATTTCTTGACAAATGAGATCATAACTCAATTTGCGGTGATCATGTGATTGTGTGGAATTAACACAAGTGTGTTCTGTCATAGAACCTATCACCTAGGAATCACTCCTCAACCTATACGATGCAGTTAGATGGAAGTTACACTCAGGGTGGGTATAGATGATTTTGTATCTCTCTGCATTTGTTCGACACATATAAAAGTCATAGTTGTTTATCATGTGGAAATTTTTTATTGCTCGCACACAATCTTCTTTTAAACGAAATTTGTCTTTGACTTTTAAATTTGCATCTGACTGCACTTCAGGGTTGTAGAATATATCAGATGATGGGTCATTTGTGCACATGTTTAACGTTAGGAGAATCTCACCGAGGAACAAGGGCAAACATTGCTACCTATGTAAGTTTTATTCGTTATATTCTTATTTTTTCTTACATTCTTTTTTTATTATGTTTTTAATATTGTTTACACTTTCTTACACAAATTATTTTCACATTATATTTAGGACACGAAAAAATTTAGATACCACTCACATCATTATGTTGCTCCCGATCCATTAATCGTTCCATACCTTGTACGTGCCAGATTTGGGGATGTTATTAAAATCTCCAACTGTACAATCTATTCAAAGTTTATTCTTACATTGTGCGAAAGGTGGAGACCCGAGACACACACCTTTCATCTGCCTGTAGGTGAATGTACCGTCACACTTGAGGACGTTTACATGTTGATTGGTCTTCCGATTAATGGTAAGGCAGTTAATGGTCCGGTCCAACATGCAAGCGCTCTATGTGAGGAGATGTTGGGTAGAGATATGGTGGAAGGTCCTAGTGCAAGAGGCCAAGGTATATTTTTATCCACACTTAGAGCGCATTATTATTCCCTTGGTTTTGACGAAAATTCCACCGAGGAAGAAAAAATAATAAAAACAAGAAATTATATTATGTTAATGTTTGGGAGTTTATTATTCCCCGAGAGTACATAAAATAGTGTAAATTTTATGTACTTGAGTTTACTTGGGGACATTGATAAGATAGGAAAATATAGTTGGCGTTCCGTTGTTCTAGCCCAACTATACAGTTCCTTGTGTAAGAACTGTAAGAAAGACACATCAACTTTTAATGGATGCGCTTTCTTACTTCAAACATGGAGTTGGTGGAGAATACAATCACTTAATCCCGTCAACGACCTACCGTTCAGTTTTCCATACGCCACAAAGTAAGTACATTGCTTAATTATTAAAATATTTATGTCTTTCATATATATGAAATCCCAATATATTAAATGTTAATTCATTTAGGTATAGCGTAACGGGCATGGATTACGGAAAGAATCTAAGACACAATGTTGTCCTCTATCGTAATCTAATAGACCACCTTGGCGCAACTGATGTACGTAATTTCGATTAACTCCAACTAATTTTAACGTGTATTATTTTAAAATTTATCATTAATCTGCATTTTTTTATCAATAGTTTACATGGAGACCATATTTGGGTTTGGACCATATAGTCAATGAAGATGATGCAGAGGTTTGGACTGCGAAGACGGCTATCATACAGTTTAACATTGTGGAAATGCACCACAGCGACCGTGTGAAGATGCAGTTCGGTATGTTCCAAGATATACCACGCGATCCGATATGTTTGAATCATTGACATCTTAGAAGGGTCGATGCCCAATGGGGATATGAAAATTGAAAAAAATTTGCCATGGGTATTGTAGGATGTGGAAAAACCGAGCAGACCATATCTTGCAATTTCCTGTTTACGAAGATGACGAGATTATGCAACACTCTCGTCAATACATTGATTGGTATCGGTCAGTGACGAATCCAGAAATACATGTTTCTCACCCCCGCTATTTGGTCGACCCTCGCACCCAGTGGGGCCAACCTTTAGATCCACAACAACAACTGCGACAACACTACCGCCAACAACAACCTCAACAACAATACCAACAACAACAACACCACCAACAACCACACCAACAATACCAACAACAACCACACCAACAATACCAACAATCACCCCAACAACACTACCAACAACAGACCAACATCCATCAACCTCCCGCCAACCAACCCGACAACACAGGACCACCAACACTCAATCTCAACCCCAACCTCAACCTGATTACCAACCCAACCAAATGCCCGACCCACAATTTCAATACTCACATATGCCACACCCAAATACAATACTCCGAAAAAAGAGCATATGTCCAACCCCCTTATATGGACTCATCAACATCTTACCTCAGCCTAGACATTAGCTTCCCCGAAGAATATTCCTCAACCAACCCAACATACCACCAATCATCACCGTACCAAACCCCCCACCATTCATATGGGTACGAGTCTCCAAACATCTAATTTCTTTTTTACCACACTCATTCACAATCTACCTATACGGATGATGACTGCTATCATCCCCACATGGAACCTAACCCCCCACCGCAACGACCAAGCTATGAGAACATGGGAACACGTCTATACGAAAGCGGTACGACAAGCAATGCAGATCTTGAGGCATTCATGGATCCTGATCGCATACACTAGAGCAGTCATCAACCCATGCACAGGGACCATCGACCCAACAACAGTCGGATCAAGAACCTCGCACCACACGAGTTAGGAGAGGACGCGCATGTGAAATCCGTGGTCGTCTACACGTCCCGGGTCGCCGAGAATAAATCTACGTACTTGTTATTCGTTGTAATGATAATTTATAATGCAAGTTTTATTTCACAACATTGTCCTGCACTTTAATTTAAATTGGAATTTTTTTTTTATCTAATACACATAGGCGGCGTCTCAGCTGGTTTTTCCCATGTGATTTACACATAGGCGCCATCTGAGATGGCTTTTAGAAAAAAATTTACATGGAGGCACCAAATGGAGTGGCTCATGCTTGTTAAAAATCAATGCAAGAATCATCTCAGTTGACTTTTGCTTGTATATTAAACTTGAAACATGGTTATTTGGCTAATTAATTTCAATACATGGTTATTTACGTATGTTTTTTAAAACACAGTTATTGGAGAGAAAAATTCGTGGAAATCCTTTACTTTTCAACAATTTTCACTTGTCTTTTACATTATCTTTTTTACCCAAATTTCAATTTTTCTTTTACATTACCCTTTTTCAATGAGATTTTGACGTAGTCAAAATCCTTTACTTTCCAAAAAGTTTCACTTGTCTTTTACATTGTCTACATCGAAATCCTTTCCTTTCCAACCATTTTCACTTGTCTTTTACATTGTCTTTTTTACCCAAATTTTAATCATGTCAAAATCCTTTACTTTTTCTGCAAATTTATTTTCTTTGCCTTTTTAAGCAATATAACTTTATTTAACTTGCACTTTATTTTTATTTTTCACCTTACTTTCACCAAGATTTAGAATAAGTCAAAATCCCTTATTTTTGGCAAACTTTACATTTTAAACTTAGAAGAAACCTTTAACTTCACACCAAACATTCAAACAAGATCACAAGAATTCATACACATATGTCCCTAGAATTAACTAGTCGAAACAAGATCACAAGAATTCGTACACATATGTCCCTAGAATTAACTAGTCGATTCTGCAAGTAACCATTTTAAAAGACTAACGCTTATTTACTAAATTTCACGATAACCACCTATTACCTTAAAGTTTTGAATAAATATGTGGTGTGTCTCACAAAAGTGTGTTTGTTTAAAATAATCGAAAGTCTCACGGTAAAAAAATGTTCCTCACTTGTTTTGGGATAACAATGGAAGAAAACTTGTGATTTGATCACAATTATGCAAGGTGAGGAGATAATTTGTTCCGCAAATAACAATAGAAGAAGAAAACTAGTGATCTGCTCACAATTATACAAGAGGGTAGATAACTTGTTGTGCAAGTTAGTTGAGTTGATGTTCCATTTTGTTACAGTCATGTCATATGGACTATGAGCTAACACAATTAATTACACAACTCAAACATCAATAAATCATTACAATTTGTTCATTTCTAATGAAAATCAATTTTTTACTCATTCTTTAGTAACTTCTGTATTCTAGTGCAATTGTCTATAAAAAAAAACGTGGTAATTCATTGTAATTATGACAATCACACTAAATCTTAATGGTATTGTGTTTTGTAGAAGCTTCATAGTATAATTGTTGCAAAATTTGAGTTAAATACATTCTGACTTCATGAATAAAACAAACACACTTTACACTAACATTTAGATTTGATTTAGGAAACCTTTATATTTCAATAAATAGTACTCTTAAGCCACCTAAGAACACAATGACATTCACATGCAATAACTTTCCCAGTTGAGCTCACAATTTCATATAAAAAAAATAAAATAAAAAACAACTTATGACTGTCCAACCACAACTCAAAAAATGAACAAGATTAATCAACACAACAAAAGTACAAAGACATATACCGAAAACTATCTAATTATTTGCATATACAATTCTAATTGAGAAGCATTTTTCTTCTAAATCTCAACAAGATTCGAGATAAGTGGAGAAGATTAAGGTTATGATCAAGAACGAAACTTGGTTGTATATCCTAACCTGCTGCTGTAGACAAAATTGAAAACAAAGGCTCTTTGAATGTGAGTGACACAAGAAGAAGACACCCTCTACATGCCAGTTCCATCCCCAATAATGAATGATGAATCCCTCTGGAACCCTCTAGAGTATACTACAGACAACTAACTAAGTGAGTCTACTTCTTGACTTACTTATCAGCAGAGACATATATCATCACGTTGAAAATATGAACAATCTGCAGCAAGCTAAAGTCGGAATATTAACAAAATCTTACAGCTTTCTCATATATAAGTACAGGACAACCCAAGTATCAAGCATTGTAGTTTATGATTCATGATGTACCGATCAGTGTCACCTTTCTTCTTGCAGAAGCGGTTGAGATGCGTCGTCTGGAGAAAAAAACCCCAGCATGTCAAAAAGATTATTAGGGATGATAAGACAAATAAACAAATTACAAAGTTCCAAATTCAAGATCTGACTTCGATGCAATTCAAACATGATAATGTATGTTAAAAGAAACCATTTTTTGACGAGTTTGATACTTACCTCTAGGATTTTGTTGTCCAGTGGGCCTAGTTCTGCCAGTTTTCTCTTTGATTTCGGCTAAGATCAAAGGGGACAGGAGAAGGCCAGCAACAAATGCACCTAGAATTAGCATCATGAAAACTTCATCCCATCCCCTTGTTGACAGGAACCCGGTAAGAAGAGGGCCAATAGCTGCACCAACAGATCCAGTACCGTCTATGATTGCAGTCACTGTGGCCAGAGCACGAGAATCACCTTTGAGAGACTTATGTGTACCCAAGTCAGCAGAGACAGCAGTAGTGATAAGTGAATAGGGCCCATTTACCAATAAACCAGTTACCATCATAAGTCCAATATTGGCATGCATAGAAGCATTTCCATAGGTTCGGTATAAAAGCATAGCAGGAATTGCTGCATACATGAAGCTAGCTGCGGTTATAGCACGGGCGCTGAGTTTATCAGACATGTAGCCAGCAAGTATTCCCCCAAAAATACCCCCCACATCGAATAAGGTTGAAAGGTTTCCAGCAGCTTTAACAGACATATACTTCCCTCCGATTTCTGCAACATGAAAATTAAAAAATTTATTGCAAATAATGGTTTATGACCAATGGAATTTGAAATATTAGTCTAGTTTGAACAATAAAAATGAAATGAACCAAATTAAATGTGTTGTAACATACTAACATCTAACTATAACATTGAATCGGTACTTTAGTTTCTATAACTATAGAGTTAAGCAACTTAATCTTTGAAATTAACAAAATCTTCAATCATTGTACAATTTTGAAGTATATTGACATACCCAAAATAACTACAGTGAAAAAAAATGATTTCAAGGACTTCAGAAACTAAGTTGACAACATGAACCATTTTTGTAAGTCCCTCAGAATAGACTGTTGCTAAAAATTGACAAGTTTCTAATTATTTAGTTCTGTGGTAACAAAAAATGATTTTAAATGAATTTTTTGTTTGGATAAAACTGATTTATAATTACATACATTCATGTAAAAGTGGCTAAAAGTGATTTATAATTAAATACATTCATGTAAAAAGTGAGTCAAACAAAAAATTCAAAGCAGCCCATCATGGTTTCATCAAACACAAAGCTCTAAATTATAGTATCTAGAATCAATTCTATTATCAATTATACTTGAAAACATCCAAACAGATCAAAATCAAATATTCACCTATAGAATCAAAAGTAGAACCAAACATACAGTACTCTATACATACACAAATAATGAAATAAAAAATGCAGTACTCTATACTATATAAGATGTAGAATGCAATATATGTAATGAAAGATTAAGTACCTGTCTGAGTCAAGTAAAAGGGTAACCAATAGAGAAATGTATAAGCCACAAGCTTAGCAAAGAAAAGACACATCGCAAAAGTAATAACACCCGGTATCATACAAGCTTCTAAAAGTCCAATACTCCTCCCTCTCCCATCTCTCCCATCTCTTCCATCTCTCCCATCACCAGACCTTTGATTCTCCCTCTCCCTCTCCCTCTTTTCCCTCTCCCTCTCATCAACCACACCACCAACAATCTTAACCCTCTGCTCCTCTTCATCCCCATGAATATAACAAAACCCAACATCTTCCGGATAGGCGGGCAAGAACAAAAAAACAAAAACCCCACCAAACATAATCAACAAACCAAGCAAAACAAAAGACCAACCCCAGCCATAATCCAAAACACTAGCAGCAAGAAGCGACCCACTAATATTCCCAACCGAAGTATGCGCATTCCAAATCCCCATAATCAACCCCCTCTTCCTCTTCCCAAACCAGTTCCCAATAACCGCCACAACAGAAGGCCAACCCGTCGCTTGAAACAATCCCGCAATCATTTGCATCAACAAATAAAACCAAAACGCGTGAACATTCATAAAATAACCCATCCCAAACAAACCAACAAAAATCCCACTTCCAATCATACCCATTGTCAAAAACAAACGAAGATCAAGAGAATCACCTAAATGTCCTGCCACATACATACCCAACGAATAACAAGCTAAAAACGCTAAATCGATTTCACCTAATTTCGAAACACCGTTGGGTCCGTTAAACGGCGCCCACCCAGAATATTTATGTTTCTTATTAGCGTCTGGACACAAAACGCTTTTAACGATTCCGGTTGGTTTTCGTGAAGCGTGGTAACAAACGTAGGCGATGAACGTGATGAGTAAAACTATGTAACGAAACGTTTGAAGACTCCATTCTCTGCCTCTGAATAGGTTTATTCCTGGTGGAGGACCTCTTGACATTGGTGGTTTTGGTTTTGAATTTGAGAATTTGGTTGATTGATTAAGCATGCAGGTGCTTGAAGAAGAGTTGTGTAACAGAAAGCGAGAGAGAAATGGGAAAGATAGATTAGGAGAGAGAGGGAGAGCGAGAATGGCGGAAGAGGGAGGAGGAAAGTGTGGGAACAAGTGGTTAGTTAATGGAGTTGCACGTGGATTTTGTGACGGGTGGTGAGGAATTACTCGGCCGTGTTTCACCGTTCTATACGACGGAGACACCTCGCGTGTTTTGAATTGAAAATATTCACGTTTCCTATAAATGCGGTTTGATGCGAATATTCCATTTTTTTTAATTAGATACTAGTAAAAAAATTTATTAAAATGCCACACTTTGAAAAAAAATTATTATTATTTTTTTGCAATAACCATGTTTTAAAATAAAATACGCAAATAATTATGTATTGAAATTAATTATCCAAATAATCATGTTTTAGGTTTAACATACAATCAAGATGACGCTTTTATGTGTTTTTTTTTTAAAAGTCATCTCAAATGGCGTCTATGTGTAAATCACATGAAAAAAGTCATCTGAGATGACGCATATGTGTATTAGGTTAAAAAAATTCAATTTAAATTAAAGTGCATGACAATGTTGTGAAATAAAACTTGTATTATAAATTATCATTACAACGAATAGCAATTACATAAGTTTATTCCCGGCGATCCGGGACGTGTAGACGAACACGGGTTTCACATGCGCGTCATCTCCTAACTCGTGTGATGCGAGGTTCTTGATCCGGCTGTTGTTGGGTCGATGGCACCTGATTATGGGTTGATGGCTGCTCGTAGTGAATGCGATCAAGATCCATGAATGCCTCAAGATCTGCATTGCTTGTTGTACCATTTCGTATAAACGTGTTCCCATGTTCTCATAGCTTGGTCGTTGTGGTGGGGGGTTAGGTTCCATTTGGGAACGATAGCAATCGTCATCCGTATATGTGGATTGTGAATGAGTGGGGTAAAAAGGAAATTGGGTGTTTGGAGACTCGTACCCATATGAATCGTGAGGGGTTTGGTACGGTGATGGTTGGTGGTATGTTGGGTTGGTTGGGAATATTCTCGGGAAGCCGGCCGGCCGAGGTGAGATGTTGATGGGCCCATATAGGGGGGTTGGACATATGCTCTTTGTTCGGTGTATTGTACTTGGGTGTGTGGCATATCTGAGTATTAGAATTGTGGGTCGGGCATTTGGTTGGGTTGGTAATCGCCGAGGTGGGGTGGGGTTGGGATTGAGTGTTGGTGGTTATGTATCATCGGGTTGGTTGGCGGGAGGTTGATGGATGTTGGGTCTGTTGTTGGTAGTGTTGTTGGGGTGGTTGTTGGTATTGTTGGTGTGGTTATTGGTATTGTTGGTGTGGTTGTTGTTGATGGCGGTGGTGTTGAGGTTATTGTTGGTATTATTGTTGAGGTTGCTATTGGCAGTAGTGTTGTCGCGGTTGTTGTTGTGGCTCTGAAGGTTGCCCCTACTGGGTGCGAGGGTCGACCAAATAGCGGGGGTGAGAAACATGCATTTTTGGATTTGTCACTACCCGGTACCAAGCAATGTATTGACGAGAGTGTTGCATAATCTCGTCATCTTCATAAACGAGAAATTGTAAGATATGGTCTGCTCGGTTTTTCCACATCCTACAATACTCCCTGGCAAAATTTCTCCAATTATCATATCCCCATTGGGCATCGACCCTTATAAGATGCCAAGGATCCAAACATATCGGATCGCGTGGTATGTCTTGGAACATACCTAACTGCATCTTCACACGGTCGCTGTGGTGCATTTCCACAATGTTAAACCGTATGATTGCAGTCTTCGCAGTCTAAACCTCTGCATCATCTTCATTGGGTATGTGATCCAAACTCAAGTACGGTCTCCATGTAAACTGTTGATAAAAAATGCATATTAATGATAAATTTTAAAATAATATACGTTAAAGTTAAAATTAGTTGGAGTTAATCGAAATTAGTACATCGATTGCGCCAAGGTGGTCTATTAGATTACAATAGAGGACAACATTGTGTCTCAGATTCTTTCTGTAATCCATGCCCGTTACGCTATACCTAAATGAATTAACATTTAATATATTGGGATTTCATATATATGAAAGACATAAATATTTTAATAATTAAGCAATGTACTTACTTTGTGGCGTATGGAAAACTGAACGGTAGGTCGTTGACGGGATTAAGTGATTGTATTCTCCACCAACTCCATGTTTGAAGTAAGAAAGCGCATCCATTAAAAGTTGATGTGTCTTTCTTACAGTTCTTACACAAGGAACTGTATAGATGGGCTAGACCAGCGGAACCCCAACTATATTTTCCTATCTTATCCACGTCCCCAAGTAAACTCAAGTACATAAAATTTACACTATTTCCTGTACTCTTGGGGAATAATAAACTCCCAAACATTAACATAATATAGTTTCTTGTTTTTATTATTTTTTCTTCCTCGGTGGAATTTTCGTCCAAACCAAGGGAATAATAATGTTCTCTAAGTGTGGATAAAAATATACCTTGGCCTCTTGCATTAGGACCTTCCACCATATCTATATCCAACATCTCCTCGCATAGAGTGTTTGCTTGTTGGACCGGACCATTAACTGCCTTACCATTGATCAGAAGACCCATAAACATGTAAACATCCTCTAGTGTGATGGTACATTCACCTACAGGCAGATGAAAGGTATGTGTCTCGGGTCTCCACCTTTCGCACAATGCAAGAACAAACTTTGAATCGATTGTGCAGTTGGAGATTTTAATAACATCTCCAAAATCGGCACGTACAAGGTATGGAACGATTAATGGATCGGGAACAACATAATGATGTGAGTGGCATCTAAATTTTTTCGTGTCCTAAATATAATGTGAAAATAAATTGTGTAAGAAAGTGTAAACAATATTAAAAACATAATAAAAAAAGAATGTAAGAAAAAATAAGAATATAACGAACAAAACTTACATAGGTTGCAATGTTTGCCCTTGTTCCTCGGTGAGATTCTTCTAACGTCAAAAGACTCATGATTGAAATTTCTACTGATGATATGAGAATGAGAGAATTTTATTAGAGATAGAGGTAGAGTGAGAATGGTGATGGAAAAAACACAAATGAGAAGCCATATTTATAGGTGATTCAGGAACAGAGGAATAAATGAGGTGGTTGGGGTCTTACATGCATGCATGCCACTTGTCATGGAGGAGCCAAGTGGGATGGCGCCTCCTCCCTATATATACACTAAGGCGCCATTCAAAATGGCTTGTGACAGGCTAGGTGGAAGCTAGGGTCAGCTAGGTGACAGGTTGCATGTATGCAGACTAGGGTGGCAGCTAGGTGGCAGACCTAATTATAACTAGGCCTGTAAAAAGCCAAATGGGATGGCGTCTCCCCTTTAAAAATACACCTAGGCGCCATTCAACATGGCTTCTACATGTCATTTTGAAATTTGAATTTTGTCATATATGTTCTCATATAATCATCTGCACCATCTATAAATATCCTACACAATCAAACATTTTCAGACACACAAACATCTCAAACATTCAAATTTCAAACACCCAAATTTCAAACACTCAAACCCAGAAAAAATGTCATCTGTACCACAATATATTATCATTGTACATTTCAATGGTGAGACGTACAATAGTGAGGTAGCTGATTTTTTATTCAGAAACACCGAAAATATCCAATTTTGTCTAAATAGCAATGCGAATTTTTCGTATTTCAAAAAAAGACTCGAGACCAAACTTCGGCGAGGTTCGACGTCACACATTTTCTACCAACATTCTGTTTTTACTGGTGAGAACCAAGTAACATTTTACCAGGTAGCTGTTGAAGACGACGAAGATCTACAAAACATGTTTTGTAATCATGAATATTCTGGGTACGACTCGATTGAGTTGTACGTTGTGTTCCAGGACACAAAGAGGGTTGATCTTACGGAGGAGGAACAAGCTGAGGTGGATGTTGTTGACGAAGAAGAGGAAGCTGACGAGATGCAATTCAACATCATGGTAAACGAAGAATCAGAGGCCGATAAAGAACGCCAACTGCCTCCACATGAGATCTACACACCACCTCCGCATATGACCACCCTCAACATGTGCACAGATGACCCATCATCTGATATATTCTACAACCCTGAAGTGCAGTCAGATGCAAATTTAAAAGTCAAAGACAAATTTCGTTCAAAAGAAAATTGCGTGCGAGCAATAAAAAAGTTCCACATGATAAACAACTATGACTTTCATGTGGATCGAACAAATGCAGAGAGATACAAAATCGTCTGTACCCACCCTGAGTGTAACTTCCATCTAACTACATCGTATAAATTGCGGAGTGATTCCTGGGTGATAGGTTCTATGACAGAACACACTTGTGTTAATTCAACACAATCACAAGATCACCGCAAATTGAGTTATGATCTCATTTGTCAAGAAATCTTATCTCTTGTTAGTTGTGATCCTTCATTGAAGGTGAAAATAATAATCTCCCACATCACTACAACATACAACTATACCCCCTCGTATAGAAAGGTCTGGTTAGCAAAAAACAAGGTTATTGAGCAAATCTACAGAAACTGGGAGGGTTTGTACAAAGAGTTACCTCGCTACATGAATGCACTACGAACGTATGCTCCAGGAACATGTTATGTTTTGGAGATGACGTCGGCGTATGCCCAAGACGGTACCTGTGTCAGCGAACATGGTATATTCAATAGACTTTTTTGGGCTTTTCGACCTTGCATCACTGGGTTTGCACACTGCAAACCTATCATACAGATAGACATAACATGGTTATACGGGAAATACAAGGGCACCCTACTGATGATCGTCGCACAGGATGGCAACAATAACGTGTTCCCAATCGCCTATGCTCTTGTCGAGGCAAAGACTGAAGCAGCTTGGAGTTTCTTCCTAAAGAATCTTCGAACACACGTAGCTCCACAACATGATCTTTGTTTGATTTCTGACAGATATGCCTCAATTGATAGTGCGTACAAAAATGCCGTTAACGGTTGGCACGACCCACCGTCTACACATGTTTATTGCACAAGACATATCGTTCAAAATTTCATGTGCGAGATCAAAGATAAGCGTCTTCGGAAAACAGTTATGAACGCAGCGTACGCACTAACACAACCAAGTTTTACATATTATCGCAGGATCGAATGGAAAACCCGGATACAAAGCGTGGGTTGATAATCGCAAGTGGAAAATTGGACATACCATACGACAATGGAGTGCGTTGGGGCCACATGACAACAAATCTAGTCGAATCAATGAACGACGTCTTCAAAGGCATAAGAGCACTCCCAATAACTTCTTTGGTGAGTACAACATATTTTAGGATGACCTCGTTGTTTGCAGAGAGAGGTGAAAAGTGGAACGCGGTGGTACAATCCGGAAAAGTGTGAAGTGAAAGCTGCCTGAAATTTATTAAGGCCGAAAGTGCCAAAGCTACCATAACTTCATAACCATAACTTCATTGTCAAAGAGACAATCGGCCACAATGAGGGTTTGCCTACACAAGAGTACAAGGTTAAACTACCATCTCGTTGGTGCGACTGTGGAAAGTTTCAGGCCTTTCGAATGCCCTGCTCTCATGTCATTGCAGCGTGTGCACATGTTCATCAAGATGCACTAGTACTTCTTTCTCCAATTTACAAGTCTGAGACCTTGCTCAACGTATACAAGAATGCCTTCGAACCAGTAGCAAAACCAGATTATTGGTCTGCCTACGAAGGGGAAATAGTTTGGGATAACAGTCAAATGCGAAGAAATAAAAAGGATCATCCCAAGAGCAAACGTATAACAACTGAAATGGACGACGTTGACAAACTAGAAAGAAAGTGTGGTCTATGTCATCAACCCGGACACAATCGAAAAAATTGTCCCCAACGTGCTACAAGCTCAACAACCTGAAATTTGTATTTAATTTATCTGCACTTCTACTATTTAACATTTAAAGGAAAGGCCCACCACCTTCCCGAATTTGCCCTTCACCTTTTTGAATTTTTCATGCTAATAAGGGTGGTTTTGTCAATTCATAAACTAACATTTTATTCACTCCTTCCACAATCAAAAGTTGCAACTTCTTCTCTTAAGTTGCAACTGACTCTTCGAAGTTGCAACTCGACTTCGAAGTTGCAAGTTGCAACTTTGACTCCTCTTCGAAGTTGCAACTCGACTCTTAGAAGTTGAAATAGAAGTTGCACTTCTGACTCCTCTTCAGAAGTTGCAACCGACTCCTCTTAGAAGTTGCAACTTGACTCCTCTTAAGTTGCAACTTGACTCCTTTTAGAAGTTGAAGTTGCAACTTCTCTCTTCTGCAACTTGACTCCTCTTCATTATTCATTTTTTTCAAATATTTAAATTAAATTTAAATTATTATTATTCATTTTATAATTAAATAACTCATTTCAAATGTACATGTATATCAAACCTTAATCTTTCCATTAATAGTATTTCTTACAAACACCAATATACAGACAACAAAATAAAAAACTACACGATTAAAACAACAACATGGAAATGACGCATCAACAACACAAAAAATTATTTAAGACACTGCAACCGTCAAAACAATTTCATCGGAACCATACATCATCACAATATCGTCGACGTCTGTTTTGACTTCCTCAAACCAAATTCGAGGTTGTCCAATTGCGAAGTTCATGGTTGTTCTCTTCCTCTGGATCCTTCTAATTTTTTCACCAACTGCTATTTCTCCCTCTAACCAACGCATCAACTCTTTTTTCAGTCTGGCCATGGTAAATATGTGCCAAAATTTCATTTTCATTGGAGGTTTTGAGAGCGAGAAAACAACGTATCCATCTCTGGTATGGATGTATGGAGATGTCATGATAGAAAAATAAGAGAGAATAAGAGAGAATATGAGATGAGAAGTTAAAAAAATGTGAAAAATGAAGAAGACATGGGTGTTTATTTATAAAAAACACAAATACACGTAGGATCCATCTAAGATGGCTCCTACATGTAAACAACAACAAGGAGGCGCCATCTGGGATGACTTTTTCATGAGGAGGAGCCACATGGGGTGGCGCCTATGTGTATTCCTTTAATGCAAGAGCTATCTCAGATGACTCCTATGTGTTTTTTAGTCCTGAAAGTTGGTTATTTGCGTAAATTTTTTCAAAAGTTGGTTATGTGCGTTTTTTTTAATAATTGGTTATTCAAAAAAATTCCTAGAATGCCACACATTTATTACTGGTTCGTCCCTCCTTTAGACGAATGGACCTCACTTTTTCTTGATTTTGGTGGTTGAACAATATGTGAGCTAGTGTAACATTTGGCAGGGAAGTTTTGGCGGCATCCATTTCTACGCTTTTCCTGTTGGAGGAGCATATTCTCTTGGAGGAGTATTATCAGATGATAAAATTTTCTCCTCTTGGTTTGATGGACATTCGTCAGTAATGCGTTCTATGTCATCAACATTAAAGTCCGACATACGCAATAGGTGTTCATCAGTTAGATCATAGTTGGAGATGT
Source organism: Vicia sativa (assembly GCA_021764765.1). Classification (NCBI taxonomy): domain Eukaryota; kingdom Viridiplantae; phylum Streptophyta; class Magnoliopsida; order Fabales; family Fabaceae; genus Vicia; species Vicia sativa. Next base: position 184,537,365 of record CM038796.1, on the reverse strand, counting down.
GTTGAGAGATAGGTATGGTTGAAAGTGGAATATTCGATTCAAAAGGTGGACGATAAACATTTTCAAATGATGATGGGTTGAAGGTTTGTTGTTGGGATTGTGAGTATGCAAAGTCATAGTTTGGTTGAAAGGACGATGGGGTAACGGTATGTTGTTGAGAGTGAGAGTATGAATAATCGAAGTTTGGTTGAGGGATTGGAGAGTACTGGTAGGTTGGTCGATTTATGGTTTGGATGGGTTGATGTGGTGGAAATTGGTTAAGGGGTTGTTGTGAAGAGGTGGCATAGAATGAGTGTTGTTGTGTGGTTTGGGTGTGATGATATGTTTATTGTTGGAATGATGATGTTTGTGGTTGTAAAGGTGATGGGTTTGTTTGAGGAATATTTTGATGAATGTGCGGCGTGCTGACTTGTTGTGTTGTATAGGAGGCAACGATTCAATTCCCTCTTCAAATGCTCCAACGGCTGCGTGTTCCAAGGTAGCATCTTCATCGGAGGCTTTATTGGTGAATAAATCACATAAGCATCTCTTTTCATGAATGGAACAGTTGGAAGCGGTTCCTCCGACCCTGATGAGGGACGCCTTTGTCTCAAGAATTCAGACATATTTCATAGTGAGATAAAATTTTTGGTGTGAGTAACAAATGAGCAAACTTGACCTATTTATAACAATTGAAAATTTATTAAAATATTATTCTGCTCACCCGTTGGATGGGCGAACCCGAAATGCGTTTTTCAATGTGTGACAGTTTGGTAAAAGAATTTCAAACTGTGTCGAAATAATATAATAATAAAAAAAATATTTATTATAAAAAATATTATTTAAAATATTTCTTATATCAATATAATATTAATTAATTAATTTTTAAAATGTTTTTAATTATAATTTAACATTAAAAATATATTTTAATTAATATAGATATTATAACCACTAAAAACTAACAAACAATTAAAAAAACTAGTAATGAGTCGCTAAAGGGAGAGACGAACCCTTGAAACTCAAATTTTGTGGGTCCCATTTGTCTAAGAAAGAGACGAACCAATAATAAATGTGTGACATTTTGAGAATTTTTTTTAAAGTGTGACATTTTAGTACTTAAAATTTTATAGTGTGACATTTTAATAAAAAATTTAAGATATAACGTTTCCAAATTCATAAGAGTCTTATTTAGTGAAAGATGAGTTACATTTATGAGAAAATGGTTGTTGCACTGTAAAATAAAAATTACATTTGATTCACAAATCATACTTTAATTTAAAAAAATTTTATATGAATGATTTAACATTATACTTCTATGGAATGAAAGTATAAAATACTTTTACACCACAGACAATACATCTATTTTAAACTCTAGATTTATTATGGAAAAGTGATTCTCATCATGTTGTTTAGTTTGGATCAAAATCATTTAATAATGTGTAATTATTAAATGAGTTTTAATTGTATTTAAAATTATATATATTTTTATATTATAGATAATTGCTTAAATTTAATAAACAAAATTAAAGATTTGTAAACAAAAAAATTCAATAAAATATTATATCTTTTATAATAAATAAATTGGGCCTATTTTAATATAGAAAAAAACATTAAATTATACCTTCTTAGTTAGTTTTGGCGAAATTCTGTTTTTATTCTTAGAATTCGAAGATATATTTCTGAAAGCATCACACTTTATTTTTTAGGGGTATTTTCAGAGATGTATTGTCAAAATATTTTTTTTTAAATCAATGGTTTTTCAAAGATACATATATGAATTAGGGGTTTATAGTGATAAACACGAACAATCACCCATCATTCTCATTTCTTTCATATTCTAACTATCAAATACCTCAAAAACCTTCAAAATCTTTACTTTCAATATTCATTTAAGTTTGTCTACTCCTTTGCAATTGTTACAACTCACTCCAACTCTCAATTTTAACATATTCCAACAACTCTGAAAGCTTCAAATTTGAATAAGTTCTTCAATCTCTTTAAATCTTTGAATGTGTATTTTAAGTTTAGATTATGTATAACATGTACAAATTTGAATTTGGTGTAAAAATGGTGCTAGTAGGTTGAAACTTTGGGTATGAAAGTCGCAGATTTTTTCGAAGAGAAAGAAATTGATCTCAAGAATTTCTAACACGCTCAATTAATTAAAAAAATTATTAAAAACAAAAAACGAAATTAAATGGACATATCCAACTATCTCTCTCATCATAAATGTTATTGTTTTAAAAGATACATCATTAAATAAAATACTAATTACACACATTCTCCTTTTAATTACTAAAAAACAAAGTAGAGAATGTTTTGGACTTGTATATCCGAAAATATTTTTTTTGTAAAATTTTTTTTTTCTTCCGGAGATTCATATCTGAAAATACTTTTTTTGCAACAATAGGAGTTCATTCAGATATTCATATCCGAAGGGTATTTTGGGGTTTTCATAAGATTTTTTCACCCATATAAGTGTGGCTTAAGAAACTCCCCTTAGCGACTACCTCTTCAAACAAGAAAAGAAAAAACGCACAGTGTCTTGGAAGAAAAAATGGGTCGCCGACTCCATGATATTTTCGTCCAAAATATGAATTTTGTGACATGAAATTGAGAATCGATTTTAGCTCACCGTAGTGTCATGGTGAAAAATTGAGGAGACCAAGCTATTGAGAAACTTGACTCACAATAACTTAAGAAGTCACCACCGAACTTTATTGTTTCCAAGGAAAAGGGAAAAGATCGAAACCTTATTGTTCTAACATGCATTGCAAGACGTAAAGACTAAAAGCAAAGCATAAGGAAGAGATTCAAGGTACAAGAGTTAGTTTATACATAGGAAGGTATAATTATCCTAAATATCTATAGTACTCTACAAGAACCTTTTATAAAATTTATTTTTGTTAAAATTTGTTTGCTTGCTAAATTATTATGGAGATGGGAGAAGAAAATATATTTTATTTATATTTTTGTTTTGAAAGATATAGTCTTATGCCTACGTACCAATTAAGGATCAAAACCTCGTAGTTCGTGGTAAAAATAGCAAAAGGATTTGTTGTGGTTGACGTTAGGAGAAAAAAAGATATTTAATCATCTTTAAGAGAGACAAGCTCAACTAATAACACCACGAGTATAAGAAGATGGATATTGCATCATCATGAAGGAAGGGCTGCTAACTTGGATATAAAGATCAACAAGTTGCCAACTAATGACTTTGTTCTTGCGTGGAACAAATATTCGGTCGACTTCTTGTTGGGACTAGGGAAGCCACAAAAGTAGGTTTGTCGGGGGATTTGGGTGCTATCATAGTGATAGACATATACCTAAGATTGATGTCTAGTTTATCCCTCTTACGGGAACCCCTATGTATGGTGTATTGTGTATACGATCAGATCTCTCTTTTTCCATTCTCCAAAGATCCTTTATATAGACTCATCATTGGCCTTATGGTCATTTAAGCCATTTTATGACGTTCGTAACTGTCCATAATGGTTTGTAACGTTCATATTAAACCAAGTGTAACTGCCCCATTAATGGTTCGTAACCACTATCTATTAAGTTCTGTAACTGAAACTGAACCAGATAACCAACCAACCTGGCCAACACAACACAGTCTGCCACAACTAGGCCAACACAACCCGACTTGGCAAAACTAGGCGAACCAACCCGACCAACACAAATAGGCTAGGGAGATAGGCTATGGATATTTGGCTATAATACTCGGCTCAGAGAATTATGTGATATGTAACAAGCCCCCAAACACGAGTCCCTTTGCTGGGAAGAAGTGTTCGGTCATGAAAAGCCTCATAATTTCGTGTACTCACACTCAACTGGATTTTGCAAGAATCTCTTCACGATATAAATATTATATTCCCTTTTCTTTCTTTTATTCGTGGCCAGAAAAAGATGTTCCAACCTCGTAATAGGAGAGGTCCGAAATTTTTGTTGGATCTTGAAAGTCATGGTTTTCTTTTTATCGAGTTCATAATTGTTTTGTCATTTTAGTCTCATTCGAGGATGCTTTATGCACATATCAGAGATATATCCCACCCGACTTTGGTATAAATAAAACATCTAATTAACTGGAAATATACTTTACATTTATCTTGTGTTCATGAAACTATGAATGAGATTTTTAAATGACAACTCTCAGTTTAAGCCTTATCTCTTGTCGAGACATACTCATAGCATTTTTATGTTTCGTTCAAAAACCTTATTGTTTTACCAACCACACTTGCCTCTTCTTATTAACAAATCCGGCTTACTTGTTTATTAATGTTACAACCCAATGCCTTTTAGGTTTGCTAGGATTTACGTCCAATGTTTTCACAAGACGTTTTGTGATTTTGGCTTTGGTATAAAGCCCTTATTTGTTAATTTCGATCACAATAATCAGTTTTATAATCCTCGATCCCTTTGAGGTCAAATTAATATACCCTAGTGACAAAAATAGTTATACCTCGGATGTAAAGCCTTTTTGTCACCTTTTGATTAATTTATGAAATCAATAATGATGCTTCCTTTAAGCCCCCCGAGCCTGTTAGGGGTTTTCCGATCATCCATTTGTTCATATCTTCGAGCTAATGAGCTCTTAAGCGAACTTTGTTTGGTGATTACCATAATGGGTTTTATTCGTCCGGTTTAGAATTCTCTTTGCCATTAAGGTAGGTAACTAGGTATTATTTCACTGGTGATAAATAAAAAACCTCGGGCTTCATTAGGTACTTGGTCAAAGGTTCATTTAGTTTTTTCGGGCTCAAGGCATATTCATATAGCCGAGGAGTTGAGGTATTTTGATTGCTTTGTTTACAATTATGACTTTTGCCTCCGGGTTTTGTATTTGGACATACCCTTTGTGGCTTTTTAATCATATAGTGTTGTCCTTTAATTATTGTATGTTGTTTTCTTGTTGGCTATTGTTATTTCATTTGTTCTAATGGCTTGTGAATATGTCTTTTGTGTATTATCTCTCTATGAATATTGTACTTTTGCTTGCTTGAAAATGATTTGAAAATCAATTAAGTTTGCTTATATGTATGTATATATATATATATATATATATATATATATATATATATATATATATATATATATATATATATATATATATATATATATATATGAGGAATCAAACAAGAAAGTTACACCATGAGTTACACTGCTCACTGATTAATATTTTTAAAATCACCGTTGATTGAAACATATCATCATATAGATCATACCTATAAAGTTTGAGATTAATCTATAATGATTTACTATGTCATTGAACTACATCAAAATTAACGTTATATGAAAGTCCATTTTGACGTTAATTTTTGGATATCTTGATCGTATAGTAAAACTTTATAGATTAATCTCAAACTTTATAGGTATGATCTATATGATGATATGTTTCAATCCAACGGTTGATTTTAAAAAATATTAATCCGAAGTGACGTTTTTGAGCGAGTGTAACTTATAGTGTAACTCTTCGTGTAATTGATCCCTCTCTCTCTCTCTCTCTCTATATATATATATATATATATATATATATATATATATATATATATATATATATATATATATATATATATATATATATATATATATATATATTATGATAAAAGGGGGAGAAAGAGTAATGATTTTGAAGAATATCTTTTCTCTAACTTTCATGGTTTATATGACATTCTAACATAATATAAACTAAAAAATTATTTAGAAAGCACATGATTGCTGGAAGAACATTTCAAATGAAACATTACATTCACTCTGATAATCAAGGTCTGGTATAGAACGATAAGTGTTTCAAATGTTCTGAGAAAAACATGGATAATATGATAAGCTTAAAGTTTAAATCATTGGTATTTATCATATCAGAAAAGATAGCAATACTACTTAGCTCTAAAAGACATAAGTTTATGATTCAGGGGGGAGATTGTTTATCCCAGGGGAGTTTCCAACTCAAGGGGAGTCTTCTAAACTCTTATATTATTTTGTTTATGATTTAACCCCGTAAAATTGTTCCATCAAAATATAGGGTTTTGTCATCATCAAAAAGGAGGAGATTGTTAGAGAAAAATTCGGATATGTGTTTAAATCTCTATGTTTTGATGATAACAGTGCATATATTTTATGAAGAACAATTTTAATTCTAATGATTTCATTGAGTGTGCAGATATTATATTTTTGGATAATCTTAATCAAGATATCATCATAGTCACTTTAGCACTTAAAAGGAAAACCATTGAGTTTGTTTCTAATGAAACATCGGTAGTTTTGTTGAATGTTCAATGTTCGTCAAGAAAATAATCTCGATGAGTTTCTAAGAAGAGCTTTAGCTTCAAGATCAAAGAATAGATTGCACAAGAAACGGGCCTTAATCAGAAGTTGAGACTTTCTCATTAGAAGAGTTGTTGCTCATAGTTCTGAAGACAAAGTAAAGACCTTGAAGACAAGCATCGCCAGAAACATCATTGCACTCATTTGAAAAACTATTTCTACCTTCTATAAAGAAATATCAACAGTTCTAAGGAATGTTGAATGTTCGTCAGAAAGGGAATCAAAGGTGTTCTCAAGAAAAGTGTATCTCTAAGATCATAAATCACATACACTTCAAAGAAAGTTCAAGATCAAAAAAGAAGAAGTAGTTGACATAAGCTATTACTTTCAGCTTAATCCAAAGATCAAAATTCAGGAGTCCAAAAAGAAATATTTAAACGTTAAAGATTAAGTGTATTGATATAAGTTTTTGCTTCAGAAATCAGACATCAGATACACAACTTAGAAAAGCTTTTACCAGAAATCAAAGATTAGATCAAGATGAATCAACGTCAAATTAGATGTACTGATATAAGTTGTTGTTTCAAAAATCATACATTAGATATGAAACTTAGAAAATATGATTATTAAGAAATAAAGATCACATCATATCAAGACATCAGATCTGTTGTTCCTCAAATTAGTTATTGCTTATATATCTGAAGACAATGTTTAAATATCTAAAAGAATTTGAGTCTACAACAATATAATAAATTCTGGATCACTTTCATTCTCAAATCAGAATCAATCTAGTAAGAGTACAACCAAATCTCAAGAACTCAAAGACTTAAGAATCAAAAAGGTTATTGCCACAATTTCTAATTTTAAGATCCATACATCAGAAAAGCTTTTAATATCATCTTCAAGCTTTTGCTTACAACGATAAGACTTGTTTCAGATAAGTTGTTGCTTATATATCTAATGACAAGAATCCACTAATGAAAGTTAATGAAATGAAACATCTTCTCTCTCAATCTTCATCTCTAAGATCATAAAAGAAATACTCGTTCAAGATTAGTTCTAAGTTGAGAAGTCAAGCTTCAAGTTTCATAAAAGTTGTTGCTATAATTTCTGAAGACAAGTCATGGTTCTGACAATTCTGGTGTTCCTATGCTACAACAACAAAGTAGTTTCTAAACTACTCATCAGCTATTCATCAGAAGAACAAAGACAAAGTAATTGATCTCTTCCAAGCTTAATATTTCAGAATCAGAAGTACATCATTAGAAGATAAAGATCATGAAACTTAACCAAGAAGAAAATAGTACAGTCAATACAATTTAAATTCCACTACGTGTTTACGTATTATACCATGGTATCTCCCAAGATCTTATGATATCAGCTACAAGCAACAGACTATGGAAAATGACGTTTCATACTGTTCCAAACCTCTCTTGAATCTATCCGTTGAGAATCAAGCGTTGGAAGGAGAAAGAACATTTTATTATTACAACTACTCTTTTTGAAGGTTGTATAAGAAGATCCATGAATGGACTTCAAATTAACGAAGTTAGCTACAACGAAGTTCGAGTTGTTGTTCATACTGAAAATAACTAAAAGAGAGAGACAAAATGAAGAAAAAGAAGAAAAAGAAAAAGAAGAAGAAGAAAAAGAAAGAAGATGAAGAAGGATTCTACAAGATGCTACACTAAATCTCATCAAATACACCTTGGCAGAATTATGAAGAAGCAGGGAGTTGTTGCTCATATCTTGCTCAACAAAGAAAATGAAGAAGAAGACCACTACATGATTCTAATCTATGTAGATCAATATAATATACACAAGAGTTGTTGGTCAAAGTGTGTTATAATTTTGTAATTCTTTATGTAAATTATTTTAACACAAGAGTTGCTCAAAATTGTGTTAAACAATGTGTACTTAAAATAGGAGTAATTTGCTTAATAATAAACACTCATGTAATCTCCAAAAAAAAAATCTGGTTAGAATTGGTGTTACCTCAAGTGATCGAGTGAAAGATCAGAAGACTTGAGCAGACTTTGGTTGCGACTGTAACGCCCAGAAATTTAATTAATTATTTAATTAAATTATAGCCGAATTATTTAAGTGGATTATCAGAAGTTGGGATTAATTAGTGATGAATTAAGTTTTGTTGTAGAATATTATTGGAAATAATATTAGAAATAAGTATGGATTAATAAAATTATTTATTGGGGCTTATTTAGTGTTAGAAGTAGTAGAAAGAAGATGTAGAATTAAGCCCATTAAGACAAGGTTAATTGAATTTTTAATATATTATAAAAAGGAAGTAGGAGCATGATAATTAGGTTTTACGTAGAAAGCAAAGCAAGAACAAGGAATTGGAAGCACAAGGGTTTGGAAGAGAGGATACGAGAAGTGCCGGAACCGGAACCAGAGCGACCGTTAAATTCAGGTAAGGGTGGGGTTTGAACTCTATAACCGAGTTTATGATGAATCGTATGTGGGGACGGAATTGTATGACATTATCTCTGTTTGTGTAAATTATGTGTAGGATAATTGTTTAATTGTTGTATCAGTAAGGTTAAGGTTGATCGGTTAATGGAAATAATGAGTAGATAAAATTGTTGCTGCAATTGGAAATTAATGTGCAGAAAGTATACCGATTGAGTCAGGAAATTGATCGAAATAAATTAAGTGGGTGTATTATTCTTAAAACTGGTATCAATTTGGGATATGAGACGGTATGAAGAGGAAAAGAAGAATTTTAGAGGCAGGGGCCACCAGGGTATGGGGGTGCCCCATGTGGCAAGAGAGAGGGGGAGGACGCCCCTTTGTGTGTATGGGGATGGGACGAACGTCCCTTTGTGTGGTGGGCGCCCCAAGTGTATTTTTGTGCACTTCTAAGTTGTTTTCTTCTTTCACGTACGTGATAGATATATGGCACAATAGTTTTCTTAGTTCCTTTAAGTAATTGGTGTTTATATTTTAATATAGTAAAATATTAGTTTGATTAATAATTATTAATGAAATGGTGATTAATAATAATAGTAATAGTGTAGCAGAATGTATAATAGAAATGATCAGTATATGTATTTTAGCATAATGATGTTTTAGCAGATGTGGTATTAGCAGTAGAGAAATAACCTTGTATCAGGATACTAAATTGAATAGTAGCCGTATAACTTAGTATTAATAACATAAAAATAGAAACTTAAGGTTTTTGGCAGAATTAGAAATTTAGCAGAACCAATTGTATAACATTGTCAGCAGACATTGATATTTGACAGAAACAGTGTAGTTTGATAGCATATTTTTGACGACGGTGTAGTATTAGTAGTATAAAATAATTGGTATCGATGAAGTAATTTGGAAGGAATAATGTGAATAATTAGTAGCAATACAGAAAATAAAAGCAGTGCCAAATTAGCCGAATTAGTAAATTAAGCGGTAAAATTAGTTGTCCGGAATTCGTTGAAAATTGTCGAGGTAGATCGTATATTTTAGTAGGTATTTATGATTGATTTTCTTTGGTGAATTATGTTGAATACGTTGTGTTGTTGTTTTCTTGTGATGTATCAGTGATGTGCATTATTGTCATATGTTGTTGTTGTTTTATGCGAATTTGCAGGATGTTTCAGTGACGATGATTACCTCTATTTATTGGTAAAGAATTTGGGGATATAGGCTTATGCCTGGCGACGTGGAATTGTTGATTATGTTTTTTATGTTGTGTGTTGTGTATTATTGAGTTGCGTTATATTTGCATACTTTGTGATGGTCTGGATTGGCAAAATTAGCGATGTGAAGTGATTGTGATGATGTTAACTGTGAAGTGGTTTGCGATGTTTTTAACTGCGATGTGATAATTTTGTATGATTTAATCCTAGCATATTATTTATCCTGCACTTGTTTATATTGTTGGATATCTCACCCCTTTCTTTTGTGTCGCCGTTGCCTTTATACTGGTAACGTGCAGGTAATGAAGAGTGAAGATTTAGTTGTTATTAGTTCGAGTCGGTCTTATCGCTCTGATACGTAGCACTCGGGGGGATGAACGCTTTGTTTTGTTTTGTTGTTATTAAGTTGAATAAAGTTGTTTCTTTTGAGAAGTTTGTTTTGGTTTAAGTTGTTTTATATTGAGCAAGATGCTATGATTATTTTGGAATTTGCTGCGTTTTTTTAAAAGAAAAAAGTTGGTTTATGTTTTGAGAATTAAACAGGTTGTTATTATTTCATCCAAATGTGATGTGTTATGTATCTATGTGTAAAAGTGACTGTTACGCTGTTGTTTTAAGTTGAAAATGTGGCATCCTATTTGTTTGTTGAAATTTTGGAACTCTGATTTTAATTTTATTTGTCGGGTAGAAATGGGGTGTTACAGTGGCCATTGTAGATAAAATACTTGAAGAGGTTAATGGGAGTTATATCCGTTGAGATCATTGAACGTGTCATTATTTTGTGGTTAGTCACCGACTAAAAGCCCGTGCATATGTAATACGTTGAAATTAGTGGATTAAGTCCCGTTGAAGGCAAAATCACCTGAGAATGGTGGATAATGTAACGCCCCGAATTTAATTAATTATTTAATTAAATTATTAAAAGAGTTATTTGTTGGAATTCATTGAAGTTGGAAATTATCAGCGTAATTGGATTATTATGTTGTTTGAGCTGGAAAGTTGATAATCAGGTAAATGATCGATTTAGCCGAGAGAAATTAATATTTGAAATAATATTAATTTCATTTGAATGTTAATTAAATTAGTTGGGCTAAGTTGTATATGAGAAATAGCAAAATAAGGGGTGTTATTTGTTAGGCCCATTGAGACAAGTAGTAAGATATCAAATATACTAGGTTTTTAGAAAATAAAAAGGAAGAATATAAGTGGCAGTGGAAGAGTTATTGTACGTGAGAATTGGGTAAAAGAGAAGAAACAAGGTTTGAGGAAAGCTTGCCACCGTGAGAGATTTCAACCGGAGCGGAATTCGATCGGGAAATTCGAGTTGTCTTCAATTCAAGGTAAGGGTGGGGTTTGAATTTTATAATTGAGAATATGATGATTGATATGTGGGATTGGGATTTATGAGTTTATACTGTGATGTGTTGAATTGTAGTGTTTTTGACTTTGATGAATTATGGTTGTCATTGATGAAATTGTGCTAGATTCTGAATTTTCTGGTATTACCACGGTAATAATTTCTGATGAATTGCAGTGATGCAATATGTGAATTGTTGTTGGAATTATTCGGATACGAATTTAATTATATGTTGTGTTTGGTTTGGATTGAGACTGTAAGTCGAAGCTGTAAAACTGGGCAAGTAGAATAAAATTAGTAGAAGAAAAATGTGAAGAACGAAAAAGAAGAAGAATTTTGGGGCAGGGGCCACACTTGCTAAGGGGTGGGCGCCCCATTTTTGTGTAGCCATGGTCTTTAATTAGGGGGTGGGCGCCCCTTAGGTGGTGGGACCACAATTTCTTCTCATTTTTTTATATAGTTGTGAAACTTATCATTTTCATGTGCCGAATTTAATTTCTTAGTTTTAGGCATTATATTTTTATGCAGTACAGGTAGTGAAGTTAACAGGTTTTATTCAAATAGCATGGTGAAAATATTATAACTAATAATAGGTGTGCTATTAATAAATTCGTTGCAGGCAGTATCGTAGTAGAAAATGAGTAAATAATTGATAGTAGATCTTTAGCAGATATTGATATTTTGTAAATAGAGATTAGGAAGTGATGAAAATATAATTAGTATGATTGGTAGCAAAGAAATAATTATATCAGTATGCCAAGATTTAGTAGGAAACAGAAAATAGTAGACATCAGACTTTCAAACAGATACTGGTATACGTAGTAACATAGTTGAATTTTGTTGACAGCATAGTTTGAATGCAGGGAAATTAATGATATCAGTTTAATAAAAGTAGTAGAAGTTAGTTAATAATTAGCAGTGATAACAGTAAACAGAAATAATACCGAAATCATCCGAATTAGTAAATTAAGCGGTAAAATTAGTTGTCCGGAATTAACCAAAATTTGTCGGGGTAGTTTGTATATATTAGTAGGTAATTGTGTTTGGTTTATTTTGTTGAAATTATGTTGAATGCATGGAATTCCAGGTACCATTGAGTAAGTTGTAATTGTTCCGAATTATAGACAAGTTTAAGTTGGAGGCTTAATAACCAACATTGAAAGTTGATGTGTTGTTTGAGTCGTAGGTCTTATGACCAGTGTTGATTTAAGTTGTTGCATCTGATGCATATTTTAAGTTATTGTTTGTTGTTGTTGTTGCATGTCGTTCATAATAGTCGCATACATTACATTATTAAGTTGAAAGTTTGATGGCACCATGTTGAAAGTTGAAGGCTTATGCCTTGTTAATGCCTCGATAAACTGACAGATTTTAAGTTGGGAGTTTTGCTCCAAATGGTACCACATGCATATGCATAGTTGAGTCGCATTTGAGTTACATATTGAAGTCATTGTTATTATTACGTTGTTTGTTGATTGTCGCTTTGATGTTTGATATAAGTTGTTGTTGTTATGAGTTGTTGTTTGTTATAAGTTGCTGTTGTTATTAAGTTGTGTTGATTTAAGTGTTATGTTGATCGATTAAAATTGTCTTGTTGTTGCTGTTAAGTTGTTTGTCAGTTGTTGCATAATTGTTATATGAAGCGGTGAAATTTGTATAATTCTAGTATAATATATTTATTATTATATTTTTGTTTATATTATTCGATATCTCACCCTTCTGTTGTGATGTTGCCTCTACGTGGGTAACATGCAGGTGAAACATACTGGTGAAATTATCGGATAGAATATCAATGAAGTCGCCATCGAACATTTTTATCCCGCGAGAGGAAAGGAAAACATTGAGTAAACTTGAGGGGAGAAATTATAGTCTTACGACCAAGAGATCGGGTAAGGGAGTCTGTTACGCGAGGGGAATGTATTAGCACCCCACACGCTCGTAGTACTCTACAGTATCGACGTCTACTTTCTATCTACTGAGTATGGATATCTATTTACAACCTATGTCTAAGGTACAATGAATGAATGCAAAGTATTATGTACAAAAAGAAAGGTTTTTTAGTCGTGCTTGTCGCGGTTGCGAACCTTTAGTGCCTACGTACCCCATTCGTGGAATTAGGGACCAAAGCACTTCGTAGTTCTCCTCAAAATTTTTGATTGGTTGCAATGTTTTTTATGGGAAATTCCATTCCACATCCTCACAATTGCAACTCGTGCTTGGTGTTACAGCTTATCATAAGTCTTATGCTCGGCCGCTCGCACACTTAGCAACTTGCTTGGATTTGAAAAGGAACACCCTTATTCAAAAGGTTTTCATAGAAAATGGTCCGAAGATAAACATATTTGAAATGAGGTGAGTTGTTTTTACCTTATAAAAAGGGTTTGAGTTTATTAACAATGTTTTGAGGTTTGATAAAGAAAATGTTTTTAGTTTTATTATGCAAAAAGGGAATGAAAACATCGAAGGAAAGCTAACTAGCTCTACCCTTAATGTTATCATGCAAGGTGGCCCTATGTAAAGGATGAAAGGGAATTTCTAACTATGTTGACATGCAAAGGATGACAATCCTAATGTCTAAGATTGAAAGCTATCCTAACCGAGCGATCCTAGGGGAAACTGTCCTAATATCCATCTCGGTTGACAAACCAAGGGGTACAAAGGGATGAGGCAATAAAGTGCTTTGGTAGAAGTACACAAACAATGCAATGCACAAATAAATGATACACACATGTGCAGGGAAGATGAAAGAAGTCCCATAGCCTTAAAGGTAGTGAATCACCCGAGTCAACCAGGAGCCTTCTTTCGGAGGAAAACCATAGCCACAAATGGAATTACCCGCGTCAACCAGGAGTTCCCTATGAGAGAAAGGTATCACGCCTTGATATGAATTACCAAGTGTGAGGAGCATATGAATGCGAGTATCAGCATGTCAACGGGAACCCCATGACAAAGCATGGAGGGTCAGAATAGGGAACCCTTGCCACTGTATACATGACTCGATAAATGATTCACGTGAGTTGAGCTGACACAGACTGAACTGTGCGGGGGTTGGTTGCTAACCCTTTTCCGCGTGCCTTTCATCATCATCATCATTAGGACTTTATCGGTGGTGCCATATCAAGTTTCCTAACCACTCATGACTCTATGCAAGCAAAAAAGTAAACACTTACTGAAAATTACCAGCTTGCACTGCAGGGTTTTAACCAAACCAAACACAGTTAGCACACAATTTGAAGAATTTCCCTAAACGGGTCTTTAAATAAACCAGAGGGGTTCCTGACATGCTCCAACTACGAAAGCCCCATCATGCATCTCAAATCCCACTTCTCATGGCAAGGAAAGTAGTAAAAACCCTACTTCTCATGCTCTCTAGAAAAGAAGTAAAAGAATGTGATAAAAGGGTAAGAGAATACCAAACGGATAACAAGCCGTATAAGCTAAAGCAAGCAAAAATGCTCCGGAAAACTTCGTGAACTACTGACAAGCAATAAAGAAATACGGTGACCAATGCGTAGAAGCATCAAAAGCATGATCTGAGTGTGTCGTACACATTCGAAGATCAATAGAAAACCTGTAGAAGGATAACAATCCAGCCAACGCAGACAAGGAGGTTGCATATCGTATGCAAGATCAAAATGTGTATTATACTCATCTGAGCCAATAGACCTGCAAGGGATAACAATCCAGACAATGCAGACAAAGGGGTGCCTATCGTAGGCAATATCAGAATATGTATCGTACACATCTGAAACAAATAAACCTGCAAGAAGGTGAAAATCAAGCAATGCAGACAAAGAGGTGCCTATCATATGCAATATCAGAATGTGTGTCGTACACATTTGAAACAATCCAATAAACCTGCAAGAAGGTGAAAACCAAGCAATGCAGACAAAGTATGCATAAACATGTGTGCAAGATCGAGATGTGTATCGTACACATCCAAATCAATTGAATAACCTGCAAGAAGGTGAAAACCAAGCAATGCAGACAAAGAATGCACACACATGTGTGCAAGATTAAGACGTGTATCACACACATCCAAATTAATCGAATAAACTGCAAGAAGGTGAAAACCAAGCAATGCAAACAAAGAATGCACACACACACACACACATGTGTGCAAGATCAAAATATGTGTCGTACATATCCAAATCAATCGAAAATAAAGCTCAAAGTACCTTGCACAAGTAACAAAGTGTTAGAAATAACAAGGAGGAGTGATTATCGGAAGCACAAAGCTCAAAAGCAATTATTCACAAGCTAATATACTAGCATAAGCATACAAGAAGTGAAATAAAATCTCAAAAATCGACTTGGAAAAACACTTATTCGAAATCGAAGCGAAAAAGTCAACTTGTCGGAATTAATTGAAAATCGCATTGTTGCATGCAAACGTGCCAACGGATTCAAAAATATGATCAGTTTTAATTAATTATGAGTGGAAGCGACGCTTTTTTGGGACCTTAAAGGAACGGGGAAGCAACACCGTTTTAGGTATGATGCACTTGAAATTTGGTTCCGAAAGCATGAAAATCAGTTGTAAGACATGCCTAAACGTCTAGGACAAGTATTGCTACCTTGGATCTCTGAGGAAAAATGAGTTTCAGTTCACAAGAATGCATGAAATGCTTGTGGAATGTTAAAATCCTGAACCGATTTAATTTCCAATTCTCACTTGTTTTGTTTTAAAATTAAGTGGAGAATTGGATATTAAATCCATTACATGATGCAAACAATTATAAACAATTGAATTTACAAATGATATGCAAAAATTGAAATTGTTTGAATTGAAATGAATGCATAAACATGCATATTTATTCATGAAATAGTGCTTTTATGGATGGAGTTCACATGAATATGTAACTACATGCAAGCAATCGAATGATCAGCCAATTACACATATTGACATAATATAATGCATGAATTAGAGTCAATCAAAAGTCAAGAGTTCGACATATTTAAATGTATCAATTCAATTGATCAAGAATGCACAATTTAACTCATGAATATGTACATGAAACTACACCTCGACACACTTTCGAGTTCACAAAATCTAGCCAATTTTGATTCAATTATTCAACATAAGCATTAATCAATGCATGAACATGTTATTTGCAATTTAAACAAGATCACAAGTGCTCTATGTACAAAGAAATCAATTCATGAATGCTCTATGTTCAAAAATTCTACATCTCGACACAATCGAGTTCAAGAATCAAGCCTTAATCAAACAATTCCAATTCAATTAATCAAGATATGAATTAATTAGTGTCTGTACAAGTAATTCCTCAATTCAATTTCAAGAATATTCTATTTCAAAAAATTACTTAAAATAAACACTTATTTGAATAATCAATTAAGTGAATTTACTTGAAATCGAAGTTTGAAGTTGAATTGAAGAAGAATTGATGAGGACAAGGTCAGTTGAGGTGAATCCGAGCAAGGAGGAGCACCGACGACCAAGAGAGGGAGGCGACTAAAGCAAGAAACCGGTGTGAAGAAGGGGAACGCACAGTTCCGATCAGAGATGAGGCGGAGGGACGCACGACCGGGGAAGGTGACGATCGAAGGAGACTAGCTAGTAGAGGAGACCGGTTCGGTTGGGGTATGGCCGATGATGTTTCGGAGGTTTCCGGCGAGGGAGACCGGTCAGTCACGGTGGAGGGGAGGGCAGCTCGGCCTTGGAGGTGTGGTGGTTGGCCGGATTTGCTTGGCTCGGAGAGGAAGACTTGTTCTTTGATTTTGAATTTTCAATTGAGAGCAAAATTGAGAGAAAAATGAGTTTTTGAGTGTGGAATTTAACAAATGATTATTCCTTCTTGATTTGTGAGAGCGAAATTTTATTTATAGGTGTCAATTTTGGGCTTAGAGTGCCTTGGGTCCAAGATTAGGCCCAAATCGCCTTTATTCGAATAAATTTCGCATACGGCCCCAAACATCGAGAACCGTGCGAAATTTCAAATCGGACCCTTCACGAAAAAATTGGTCGCGGGAGACAAAATTTCGACTCAATCGGACAAACGGTTAAGGAGATATGAATTTTTGAAGTTTCAGCACACATTTCGGACATCTAACACATGCAAAATTTTATTTGCGCCACTTGGAAAAAATGCTTCGAACGGGGATCTTCTGATCAAAATCCGAACTCGGGATATAAATAATAATCAAAGCCAACGGAATTTGTGAACTTTTGACACCAGTCCTACCTCGTTTCGATAAAAATTGAGCGAGATATGATTTTTTGAACGTTGCGCGTCAGATGAAATAATGCTCGGTTCGACTCAAATTCACCTTAAAAGAATAAAATTCTGGTATTGATCCGTGAGGAATTAGCTCTCGACTTGTGAATGAAAGTTGAAGAGGACTTCGAGAGGGAATTTTATACACCGTCCCCGCTCAATTTCGATATTCCAGTCAGGAGTTATGAATTTTTTAGTGTACCACAAACACGGTTCAGCCATAAAACTCAGTTTATCCCACTTGAAAGATTAATTTTTCCGAAGGTTTTCTTCACATAATTAGCTTCCGTTCTAAGAATGAAAGTTGGAGATAATATTGAGAGGGACTCTCCAGTCAAAAATCATCCGAAAATACCCAACAAGTTGAGAGTTATGAATCCCGGAGCGTCTGAAACACCCAATAAACCAAAATTCACTTTAATAAGAAATGAACTATCTGAGTCTTTCCTTGACGAAATGGCTCTCAATATGAACAGGTAAATTGAAGAACATATTGAAATGGTTCCAACGCTTGTAGAACCAACCCGAGATAACCTTCTGACCAAAAGATCATATATCAAGCATACGAACCGAAAAATATCAATTTCTAGTTCAAAATAGTCTAAACTGGCCGAAACACACAGTTTCTTCCACAACCTGAGATGCTCTGAACCTCACAACCATGAGATCGATGATATGCATGTAAGTTTATGATAATGAAACTATAAGCCAGATAATTTAAAACGAAGAGGGTAAATTTTGGGGTACAACAACAGGTAATCAGGAAGATTAGCTGATGCTTAATAGTTGTTTCAGTTGTTAGTTCGAGTTGGTGTCATTTGCTCTGATACATAGCACTCGAGGGGATGAACGATAGTTGTTTCTTTTGTTGTTTCATTTGTTGTTATTACTTTAGATGATGAATTGAAGGTTTAAATTTATGAAAGTACTTGTTGATGTCTTATACTAAGTTGAAGTTGTTTTGTTGAATAAAAGAAGTTTATTCTACTGTAGTAATAATAAGTTGCTTTGTTTTTAAGGAGATTAATACAGGTTGTTTGGAGTTCATCCAGATATGTTATGCTATGTATCCATGTACTAAATGTGATTAATTGCTGTTGCTTTAAGTTGAAAATGTATCATCCCATGTTGTGTTGGAAATATTGTAACTCTGATTTATCTATTAATTCGTTGGATAGAAATGGGGTGTTATGGATAAGATGTAGCCTTGTTGAAGGTGAACTTGGATAAACTGAATGTGTCTTTTTATTTCTAGCATTCTATATTCTTTCATAGTATTATCAAATAGTTTTTCAAAAAGGAAAAAGTCTTAAAAACCTAATTCAAACAATTTTATGTGTTTTTCTCTATCTTCAGTGGTGGCTATTTCGCACTATACAATAGAGTGAACAGATCTATAACATGTCAATGTTGATGGATCTACGGTTGATTTACACTATGCAATAGAGTGAACAGATCTATAACATGTCAATGTTGATGGATCTGGAAGAAAAGTATGAGAAGCGAGATTAATCTTCAATCAAAGGGGATTAAGAACACAAATTTACGGCTCAAATTCAGGAGATATGAATTTCTAGCTCAAGAAAGCTTCAATTTAGTGAATCGAGAGGGGAATCTTCGAATGTAAGAAAACACAAGAATCATATATCTATTCTCATAGACGATGTCACGGTTCCACTCAAGAACCATAATTAACCATTGAATGATGGATATGGATTGTAACGATGGACTCGAGCTTCCGGTAAAGTGGAGGTGGGATAGACATGTAAGGTTAGCATTCTAACACCCAAATTAGTGAGAATAAGATAAAGTAAATGAGATTTGAGTCTGTGAAATGGTGCGTTTTCCCCATATATTATAAGCTAGTTATAACAGTTTGTTAATCTATCAACATGAGATGGAAGAATTCGTCAAATTGATCTTTGGATGAAGATCATTTGTTTTCTTACCAAATAAATTATTTTTCATTTTGAATTAGTTATTGAGCCGTATAGACAACCCAAAACAACTCCTTTCATTCCAAAATAAAAATTAAGTAAAAATTATTTACTTCAAAATAAATGTCGTTTTTTTTTAATTTTCAATACAATTTTAATTTTTAATCTTTAAATTGTATTATGGAATTAATACGTATGATTTAATATTTCCTTCATCGGATAGTTAAAATAACAAATAATCAATAAAAATGATTTATTAAAATAATTTAAAAAATAGTGTTATAGTTTTACACCGTCAATTAATTATAATTATACATCCATATAGTATAATTTTTAAATTACTAATATAACATGACCTAATAATATATTCTCAAAGTGCATTCCAATTAAATCCAAAATTATTATACTCCATAGTCTCTTTTATCACATTGACTTTGTAACTTTTCTTAATTATAATTTTTTTGCTGATTGAGCAGTCCGGTATTGCACGCACTTTTGAAGCGGACGTCAATCTAACCCCTTTTGACACGTGCACCGTTTATCTCTCTCTTTCTCTCTCAACATCCCTCTCACTCTCATTCTTCTTCTCTCATTCATTCCCATAACATAACATCAGAGCGGTTCCGTTCCGCTCCACCAAACCACCCTCTCTCGCCTTTCCACCCAAAACACACATGCTTCTCACTGCGATCTCAAAGGTTACAAATATTCATATTCATATTCTGCATTATTTTTTATTTTTCATTTTTCATTTTTCATTTTTCATTTTTCATTTTTCATTGCATTGTTTGGATTGAAACCGCCAATTCCTTTTTCTTTCACGCAGTTTCTTGATGATATTGATGCCAATGTGAATGGAAGCGGCCTTCAGTGTGTACCAATTAACGCCTCATTCTAGAAACTTCGATCCCTTCGCCATGACTACTGATTCTATTGAAAATTCATTCATATCCATCAATCCTCCCGAGCTACGTTTCCAATGTATGTGTAATCTATCTCTATTCTTCTTCTTCATGTTTTTAACCGAAATCCATGTTTTTAACCGAAATCCATGTTTTAATCTTCAATTACAAAGACTTGTGAATCGATTTGTATGTAATGTGGTTTCTTGTAACATTTTCGTTGGGGAATTTGTGTGTAGAAATGAATCACAGTTTAGGTTAGATGAAAAGATTATTTACATTTTTGATTTCATTCAATAATCAATATATCATGACTAATAACTACGGTGCCGGTTACTCAAAGAAAGATTGAAAACGCGAAAATAGACTCAAAATATGTTTTACAAGACTTATAACATAAAGACTAAATCATAAAAGAATTAAATGTAAAAACAAATTAGTAAAGTAATAACCATGTAACAATCTATTATTGCCTCACTTAAATTATGCATAATGCATTTAGTTTATTTTTTAAGCTTCAACCATTCCCATCATTTTGCGAAGTTTCAAATATTGATTTAGTTTTATGGGCTTTGTCATTATGTGCTCATGAGAATTGCAGTAGCTCAATACGATAACTCTCTCTTTTATCAAATCTCTCAAAATATGAAATCTCCTATCAAACACATTGATATCACATTGATATAAGATTTAGTTTTTTGAGAGACTTGATACAAGATGGAGTTGTGGAATTGAGCTACTACAACTCTCAAGAGCAAGTTGCAGACATATGGCAGAGCACATAAAATTAGATCAAAATTTGAAACTTCGCATGACGATGGAAATTGTTGAAGCTACAAATAAACTAAATACATTCTTAATAGATTGTATGTGATTAATAGTTTCCTAGTTTATGTTTAATTTGCTTTTATTAGGAATCCTGTTATAAGCCTTGTAAAATGTGATTTTGTGTCTACTTTCACATTTTTTATTTTTCTTTGAATCATGTGCAAGTGTGTGTGTATATATATAACCAAACTCTTTGTTCTCAATAGAATAAGACATTCTATCATAAAATCAGTATAGTAGTTATTGGTTTTAACAAAATGGACGAGTAAAACTATTGTTGAAAAATATATATGTATTCTCACTTTAGGTAAAATTGTAAATCAATTAGGCAAACATAATACTCAAATGAAACATGTTTTGAAGTTTGAACTTTAAAGGCAATGCTTATAAAACTTTGTTACTGTTTGTAAAGTGTGAGATTGGTAATCCTAGTTTCGTTCCCTTTTGTTATCTTCATTAATCTTGAGTTCTTATGTGGTTATACTGCTGATCTTCATGTTATCAGTTGAGCTGGAGAAGCAAACATTTTGCGATCTTAAAGTTTTGAATAAGACAGAGAACTTCGTTGCTTTTAAGGTACCTTAATAACTCTCCTTACAGGACTGAGAAAAAAAGTAATTGTATCTATAAATGATTTTCTACTGGTTATTCAGTGCATATGGCTGTATACTGATCCTACTGTTATGTTATTTTGCTAGGTGAAGACTACTTCACCGAAGAAGTACTTTGTTCGGCCTAACACTGGTGTTATACACTCATGGGACTCTTGCATCATCAGAGGTGCTTCTTGTCACCATTGTAGAATTATTTATGAATCTTGTTTCTTTAGCATCTATCATACTTTCCAGTTTTGTGATGGACAGTCACCCTCCAAGCCCAACAAGAATATCCTCCTGACATGCAAAGCAAAGATAAGTTTCTTATACAAACTACAGCACTGGATCCAAACACTGATGTTGATAATCTTCCACCAGATAACGTAAGAGAGCCAATAACCTTGTCTTACAGGACCATTCCTAGAAATTTGAATAAGAACAAATGGTCACGGTCATGCTTTTTTGCTTGCAGTTTAATAAGAATAGTGGAAAGGTAACAGAAGAATTGAAACTTAAAGTTGTATATATCTCTCCTACCTCACCTGGAGGAAGCACTAGATATGATGCAGCAAAGAAATCCGTACAAACACTTGATGCTCATTCGGTGAGTTTTTCAGGTTCTCCCCTAAAGAAACCAGTTCAAAGTTTTACTTTTATAGCGTTGAATAATAAATATGTCTTTTGCTTCAGTACAATAATTTACAAATCCATTGCTTAAATTCGATTGAACTGAATTAAATTATCTTTTTTTTTTGAAGAATCAAGCCTTGCAACACCTGAAGGAGGAAAGAGATGCTGCTGTCAGACAAACGCGGCAACTGCAACAGGAACTGGTACTTATGCTAAATGTTGTCCTACATTATTCCATGATCATATTCGTATGGTGTTTGAGTACTATGGCTAAAGTACCAATCATCTAAATTCATATGATTTTTTGGATAAACAGGACATGCTGAAAAGGAGAAGAAGTAGAAGTGATCCGGGTTTCTCCTTCACTTTTGCTATGTTTGTGGGCTTTATTGGAGTCTTGTTTGGGTTGCTTTTGAATCTTTCATTGTCTTCACCACCTACACAATGATTTCATACTGCTCAGAACCTTTGATGCCCACCCTTTAGTAATTAATATTTATTACTGTAAAGTTGTTTTTTTCTGCTGGAATAGACTTTTTTTTATACATTTTCTTATACAGTAATCATTTTGGAATTTCCTTATATGAAAATTTACAATGATGTTCTGTTATATGTAGTTATACGGATACTTTTACTTTGTTTTATATAGATTTATTTATTTATTTATATATTTTCATCTAGCAGTTCTTACGTGTCTTGAGGATGAAATGATACGAGTATTTAACAAACAATAGCTGACATGTCCTGTTTTCATTGGCTAACTCACGTGGATTAGGTTAGAAGAAGAAGAGTAGCAAAATTAACATGACAAAAATTGTAAGTATCATTGTCCTATGACTTTGGAGGCTGCAACAATTTTATCCGAGTGGAAAATTGGATTAGAAGAAGAGGAGGAACAAGATAGACATAAAGAAGAGGTCTATAACCCCACAATTTTACGTGATATTTTTGCAATCCAAGAGACAGTTAGATTATGTCCGTTTCTGTTAGACCAAATAGTGATGCTTTTGCAATCCAAAAGACAGTTAGATTATTTCCGTTTCTGTTAGACTAAATAGATCACAGAGACTAAAACAGAAAAACAGAAAATTTAGGAGGATTATTATTTGAAAAAAAAATTAGAAATTAATATTAAATGTTGGATTATTTACCTGGACAAAAATATTTGTGGATATCTCAAAATCACTAATATTCATATGACGGATATCTGCACACACAAAAAAACGGATACAAATATAATATTACTAAATAAAAGGTGTAACAGTGAACTAATATTTGTGCCTATGATACTCACTATCTAATTAATTTCCAATAAAAACTAGCGTGATATCTGTGCGTCCGCACGGGTACCCATTGGTGTTTGAACATTTTATTCAATGTTGATGTTATTCAAAATTCAGTATTATATAGAAAGATGTGTAAGGTGTACAAATATAGTAAGAATTAAAAAAATATGTTAAATGTATGAAGGCAAAGTATATGATACATATAATTTGTTAAACATACAGAAATATTTTTGGATAAGATATCTACAATATAAGAATGTAAAAAAAAATATTTTTTAGTATATATTATATTAATTAAATATTATAGAATACAATATTAATACTATAATAATGGATGGATATTATTATTTGTTCCAATAATATATTGATATTTATTTAATACTATAATTGATGGTTATTATTATTTGGGCATAATAATACATTGATATATTATTATATAAAAGGCCCATATTTGATGTTGTCCAATAACAAAACTCATACGGTTTACTTTGGCAAGGCATTCTAAGCTTTACCAACATTGTCTCCAAAAAGGTTGGTACAGTAGAAGATGGCAAGATATGCAAACTGTATATGATTTTGGTGTGTGACTTGTGATGTCAATTGCGATTGGTTATTCATACTTTTGTTATGTTTAATTAATCATTTTTGGTGCTGATTCGATTTCAGATATGACAATGACTTATATGTAGAGACGAAATGGGAAAGGGTTGCCATAGAAATTTTGGGTCGTTGCTGTTGTGAGGAGCAGAGAATTGTCGCAGAATGGAAGAAGAATTGGGAAATTGCAACGTATGGTAAGTTTCACATTATAGTTTTTACTGTTTTGGGTGTTTGAATATATGTTATTTGGTTGGTTGAATTCAATTTGTGTATTGTTAAATTGGTGCGCAGATCTGTTGTTTGTGAGGAGGACTCTGAGTATGTTGGTTATGGAACAGGGAAGTTATGCTTTGTTGATAAAGTAGACGGTGATTGTGAGTTTGGTTGTGTTGTGAATTTGGATGATGGAGAGAGGTAAGTAATTTTTATTCATGATTTGATGGTATGTATATGTTAAAGTGGTAGTTTTATGATTAATATATTGCATGCAGTGTTGCAAATCCTAAAGTCGAAAGGATAATTTTTTTTAAGAAGTGAATGCGTAGTTACAAAGTACAAGAATAATCAGAAGTTCTGTCTATGGACGAAGGAAGTAAAACACTGGGATACAGATATTAGAAAAATGTTTGTAAGTTTAATATATTTTGAATGAAATTTACTGATTCAATTTTTATAGGCGTAATAGAATTTGTATTTGTATAATAATGTAATGTGATTCATTTTTAGCAATTTCTGAAAGAGATAATCAGGAGGTGTTTGAATATGGGACATAGGCGCATTGACTTGGGTGATGCCGAGACTGGTGAAGTATATGAGTGTGAACTTTTCATCCGTAAAAGGGGATATTCAGTCGAAATGTATATCAAGAATGGCTGATGTGAATTTGAGGAGAACAAATGCTTACAAAATGGAGATAAAGTTCGCTTTATATTTGTGAACATCCATCAATAGTGTAGATCCTGCAGTTCAAATTGTTGTTGTGATGGTGAAGAAATGATGAAGCATTCATATTTAGTTATGTTGTTTAAGACATATAGGTTTTAAGTTAATGTTGTGGTTAATTGACACCTTCAAGTAATTTGTTTGTTTTGGTTGTTTGTTTGAATATGCAACAAATATGACACTGAATCTATATATATCTTTTAGAGTTTGATAATTTATTTGAATGGTTTTATCAGTTTTATTCGGTCTTAGCTAATTAGTTCAGTTATTTTTGCTTGAGAAATTATATATTTAACAACTAATTTTGAATATGAGAGATAAAGGGATAAATTTTGTAGACACAAGAAATAATAAATATTGAATATTACTTTTTGTTATATTGAAAATAGATGAGAATTAACTATATCGATGGTGTATTGATAAATAAATTAATATTTAAAACTAAACAAAATTATAATTATAATAATTTATTATTGAGTCACATACAATAAGCTACATTTAATTATTATTATAACATAAAGTTTCATAGTGGTGTTAGTTTGTCTAAGAGCCATAAAGTTATTATTGCATAAAAGATCTGGAGTTAAAAACGTATTGGAAACAAAATTGATGTAATGGTTGCATAGTGGTTTTAGTTGGTAAGTAATAACTTCATCGAGAACTGAGTTCACAATTTCTCCAATCGTGGCATTGCAGAAGATGAGTAGTTCAACTATAGTAGGAAGGTAACAAATTTATTTGTTGAGTTTCATTTTTAAGTTGATTTTCTATGTATTTAGTGTTTAACATTCGTTGATGCAGGTTTTGTGAGGAGGATGAGATGAATGGTTTTGTGAAGGAGAACCTGACAACTGTTGTGAAGGATTGTGTAGCGGATGATAACATCAGAGGTGCCGACAACATGCATGCGATTGTAGCTACAGTTGGAAATGGGTCTGACACACAGTGATGTCGTCATACTCTGATAGTTCAATATTTGTTTGAAATGTTGCAGTTTGAAATTTGTAATGTTATGGATGTATGGTGTGGGAAATAGATATGTGTT
The DNA here is from genome assembly GCA_021764765.1 of Vicia sativa. Lineage (NCBI taxonomy): Eukaryota > Viridiplantae > Streptophyta > Magnoliopsida > Fabales > Fabaceae > Vicia > Vicia sativa. The sequence continues at coordinate 184,511,104 of CM038796.1, read as the reverse complement.
GTTGTTAGTATGATTTTGTTTGTTAGTGCGATATGTGACGTTCCAGGATTTTCATGTAGTTGTTCATGTTTTGGTGGTTTTAAAGATGTTATAGAGTTTTTATTTGTTGGGTGTTTATATTTATGCCATTGTTCTGTCGAAAACAATGATGAAGGAGTCAATGTGTATCATGAAATAGGCGGCCTAGTTGATCTGAACCCAAGATGGTTCCTGTGGACGTTGGTAGTCGATAATTCGAAAAATATACGGAGAAATGTTCTTGTAAGTGTGTTATTAATATCGTATTAAATATGTGGGTTGAATTTGTTTTTTATAGAAAGTTTGTTTGTTAAATATGGTGATCATGGTTATTTAAATATGCAGGAAATTCCACAGGTGATGATAGAGAGATGTGGTTTATCGGGAATACGGTATATTGAATTTGTGGATTCTGGAACAAGTGATTTTGGTATGTGTAAGCTCCATACAAAATCAAATCAGAATGGTGTGGAAATTTTTTTTATGTGAAGGTTGGTATGAAGTAGCTAAAGACCTGAAGCTGAGAAATGGAGATGTGTTGGGTTTTAGTATGAAGTAATCTCCCAACAGAAAAATCACTGTGACGCGTCTGAATCGATAAATTGGTGAATTTGTTGGCACAACATATCATTGGATGGTTCGAAATTTGAGTGTGGTTTTCTGAGTGTTTTGTTCATATGTAATTTCTGATTTACAGTTTAAAGCAATGATGTCAATTTAGGTTACGATAATTTAAGGGTTAGTGGCAGTTAGGTCAAGGGCATTTGTTGTTTGGTTTAGTTTATTTTGATTGATGATGATCGGGGTTCAAGTATTGGTTTAATATGCAATGACTATCAATGGTTATTTCAAGTTTTTAATGTTTATGAATTACAATGATAAATGTTTGTTGTAAACATGGATGAATGGATAGAAAAGTGTTTTATTTTTTGTTGTAAATTATTGTTATTCTGATGTTCATGGAAAAATCTATGAGAACAAAGAATATGAATTCTGGTATTTTCATCCACAACCTTATAGTTTACATGGTTGTATGATTATAGTATAAGTGTTTAAAGATGGAATGGAATGTTTGCTGTAAGATGATAAAATCACTTGAACTTTGGAACAATGGTAAGGGACACAATTTCCACTACTACCTATTGAATAAAGTCAGGCCCTCCTTTTCTTTTAGGGCACAAGAATTCACAATCATTAAAGAACTAGAGTGGTTGAGTGTAGTGGCCATGGTATACTATCTTTCCTTATGTCATGAATATAAGATCACTAAATTTATTAAATGTTTCTGGTGTTGCTTGGAGGAGTGATAAAGTGAATTTAGTAAATTCAGTATGATACTATTTTTTAAGTAAGCTGCAATTGAATAAGGAAATTCTATGAAAAATATGTATGAACAATATTTGCATCAAAGAGATGCACATTTTATAATTGTTTTTCCACTATGGAATTAATGTCCAATTGTATGATGACATTGTTGTTAAAGAATCTTCGATAGTGTGTGACATAATATATTATTACTCTAAGGCACAAGGTTTAAAAAATGTAGGACAATGGGTACAAAAACAGTACACATTAATATTTCTTATGGGCCAAAAGGCCCAAATATTATTAATAGTGGCCTGTTAAATGGCAACAGGGTGAATATGAAAAGTTGTTTAGAAAGGGTGAAGAGAAAAGGTTTGGTCATTTTTACACGTTAGGTTCAAAGTGCCTTAACAGTCTTTGCACAATGTTGGAAGTTGTTTCAAGCGATTCAGAGAAGGCGTCAAGAAACTGGTGTTGAACGCAAAATAGAGGTAATATGCTTCGAACATATGTTTTTGCATGTGGTGTTTAGGGTTTCTTTTTCGTAGAAGATCATACATTTTTCATTTTAAATGGTATTTTTTATGTTTTGTGTAAGATCATGGTGAACATGGATGTTGAATCAACATGGGATAGGCTGAACAGGGAGGCCCTCGTTAATAGGGTGTTGGAGAGAGGCAATTTGATATAGAATGGCAGCAAAATCATGAGGTGGCGAGATTTTTAACAGAGGTTGATATCTGTGAGAAAGCTATGAGATTTGACGGTGTACTGGTAAGTGTTGGTCGTAGTTTAAGGGAGGTGAAAGGTAAAGGTGTGTTGAAGGAAGTCAGTGTTGATGGTGTAGGGGGAAGTATTTAGGAGGAAGGGTGGTCGTATAAGCAAGGAAATAAAGGGTAAAGCTGTAATTGGTGGAAGTTGTGTTGAGGACGGAGTTCATAAGAGTTTGAGAAAGAGAGAAGGTAGTGATATCGGTGGTTCAACAGGTGTTAACAAAAAAGGAAAGAACTGCATAAATGCGGAATCGGTGATAATCAAGCATGTTGAAGGACATAGGTACTTTCTCTGGTCAAAGGTTGTTCACTTTGTCAAGACAATTGGAAGAAATATTCTTGTGAGTATAATAACATATGTATTTTTGATGTGATTTGTTGGTTGTGTAAGTATCTTAGGATGTTCTATAAATAATATATGGGTTGTCTGTGGTTATAGATAGGACTCATTGTTTTTTTAACGTTACAATTAATGTTAGAAAGCGGGTTGTTACATATATTGTTTTAGATGTCCAATAATAAGGTGGTTATACATGTATAATGTATTTAATGGATATTGAAGGTATTATAAGTCTATAGTATTTACTTAATTGTTGGTGTTTTTTTAGCTTGTTAACATATAATACCAAGTAGGTTGTGTATGTTGAATTGTTTATTATGATTAGAAGGAAGCCATGTGCTGCACTATATAAGGTAGAAAGTAGTTGTTGTAAAAGTGCAATTTTCTTTTATACGTATCATGTAGTATTTTATGAGGTTATTTATGGTATGTAATATGTTTTATGTGCAGCAATTTCCGCAAGAAGTGATTCGTAACTGCATGGATAAGTGCTATACTCGTCTTGAGTTACGCGATGTTGATTTCAAGAAGATATACAAATGTGAACTACATTATGCTGAGAGGGAGTACTGTGTTGAAATGTATGTTGGCAAGGGCTGGTAAGAGTTTGTGAAGGAAGGTGGTATCAAAGATGGTGACCAACTTGGATTTGTAATTCGTGAATTTCCTCGCAGGCATGTTGAGCCCGGAATGTAGAGGGTTAATGTCTGAGTGGTGAACCGATCAAGGATTGGGTAAAGGTGATTGAATTGAATTATAAATGGTTTAGGAGTATGTTTTCAGTTTGTTGTTTAAATATGTTTGTGTTATGTAAGTTTATATGTAATATTAAGTGGTGCTAGCATGAAAGTGTAATGGTTTTTTGTATGGTTGTATGGACAAATTGTTTTATATTTTGATGTAATTTGTGTGACAACCATGGTAAAAGCATGATATATAATGAATGTAGTTTGTAATTCTAAGCATTACAAAGTTTGTCATGGTGGTAGTTTATTATTAATATATAATGAAGTCTCAGTGAAATGTTGGTGCATTTTGTTTTTGATGCTATGGTTATAATAATTGGGTTTTTATGTATTATAAAATATTGTTGTAACAACATAAATGAGAAATTGAAGTATAAGAGGATATAATAAGATAATGCAATATAGTTTTAAATAAAAAGATGTTGATATGTAAATCATATAATTTAAAGTTTATTAATATAAGTTAAATCAAATGTAACACTATAAATGATTTTGGTGAAATTTTCAAGTACAGAATGTGGAAATATTCAAAGAGGTGTAGACTGTAATTAAAAACAGGAAGTGTTAATTTCAAAATAATATTGTGTAAAGAACAAATAGCAAAATATGTTAAGTAAATTATTTATTGTTGTGGAGCTGAAAGTAATTAACCCAACCTTAAGGAGTCTACATTCCGTGGGCCGTAGGGTTCCTGAATAAATGGTTTGTTTAAGCAGGCATGAATGGGCCTGAGTGATTTTCATAGGTTTAAGGCCCAGATGTAGAAATAGTTGTCAGCACAGCAAAACAAGTAGAAAGGGTTTTACGTTCCTTCTCAGTCTATTTTGTTAAATTGTTGCTATAGTTTTCACGCGCTCCTTTGGACAATGACGAACAGGAGAGTTTATGGTAGTGTCTGTGGGAGAAACCAAAGGTTTGTTTTCTGAAATCTATTTATTTGGTTTTTTGGCGTGATGTTTGAGCTATGTGACAATTACCAAAAAGTAATGTGATTATACATTTTGTTTATAAGGGAACATCGAAAGATAGAGAAAATAATTGGGAATGGAAGAGGTCTGTTAGGGTTACTCAGCTTACTGACGCTTTGGAGAGGACTCGTTTGGAAGGAGAATTATGAAGAATTCATTATGAAAGGTTGCAATGACAAAAATGCAGGATCGAGTGTTAAGCAAGCTTCAGGTGGAAAATCTGGGATGGTGATACGTGATGTAGATGCCCACCATTCAGGGGAACAATTCAAAGATGGGCGATCAGTAGCTGCCAAGGGTAAGGGCAAGGGAAAGGAGAAGGAACCAATAGAATAAGTAATTGAAATTTCGTCCGACAGTGATAGTGAACGTCCAAGGTAAGACGGATTTCAGGGTGTCATAACATCATGTGATTGTGGAATGTATTTATTATGAGATTTTTTATAGATTGTACGCCTTATGTTTTGAATTATGTTTAATTATGTAAGTGTCATGTTTTGTATCATACAGGCGACATAAACCCATATGCGGACCTCTAGAGGAAGAATTATGGTCCAAGAAAGTAGAAGTGCCTGAAGTGTTTTGTGTGAATGTGCTGGTAGGTTAAAAATAAAACACGTCACATAATAGTGAATTTTTTGCGGAAATTATTTAATATTGAGTGTAATGTTTAATTATGGCAGCAAATTCCATCACTTGTGGTGAAAATCTGCTTTGCTAATCCGCCGAGAACCATATTATTGTATGATGAGAAACTTGGAGTTCCCCATGATTTCATTTTGAAGAAGAGAGATGGTGACAAACATGAAGCATACCTTGCGAAGAGATGGTATGAATTAGCTAAAGGAAGGAACCTAGAGGCAGGGGATACAATTTGGTTTTGCATCAGATATCCTCCAGTGGAAGAAATTATTGTTCGTGTGGAATTTGCAGGGGGCTACATTTCTTTTGACTAACTATGTATGTTGGTGGTGAAAATGAAGACTTATGAAGAAATTGAAGTTGATTTTTTTGGATGTTAGTTTTTGATGTTGAATGGTTAAATTAAGTTTCGTAATCATTAAATATGTGGTTTTAAACAATTGTGAAACATCATAATATATGCATGTATTGTGAAATCGTTTTTAGATGGTTTGTATAACTCTTCTGGCACATGGTGGCTGAGTATTTGTAGTATTTCAAATGGAGTTTTATTGTTAATTATGGAGGTTTGAACAATTGATGTGATTGAGATATACTTAATTATATTGATATTTTTAGTAATTAATTGTTTTCTGTAACATAGTGAAAATGTATATCGAACGGTTTGTAATTGCTTTTAAGTTCAATGCATTGAGGAGGTTACTAATTGAAATTAAATATGAATGTTATAATATGGCTGTTAAGTTAGTGTTGTATGACAGACTGTATTTAATACTGAAGTGAGTGGTCACATGCATATGGTAAATCAGTGGACCAATGGCCATATAAAGATGTATCAGAGACTTGTTTTGCCTGTATATTGTTCTATTTGAATCTAATTCAATAGAAAGGAATTGTATTTCCATATCCTTTATTGCCAGTGGTTGGAATAAATGGAGAAACCAGGATTCCTTATTCACTCCAGGCAGATTGATTTTTTTTAATGTGTAAAGTGTCTTCACAGGTATGTGCAGGAATATAATTTGAAAAAGTAAAATGATTGTTGTTATATTTATGTTTAAAATCATATTTTGTTGGTTGAATCAAAGTTTAACACTCCAAATTTGTAGATGTATGTATCAATATCTTGATTCCCTGTTATGTTGTGTCTCTTGATAATGCAACATATATCTGTCCATGTGTAAAACCATCCCTTGGCAAGTAGAGACCTACATTATCCAAAGATTGTCCCTGTGATTTATTAATTGTCATGGAATATGATACTATAATAGGGAACTGGTTTAAAATCTGATGAAATTTAAGTGAACATAAGTCTTCAAAAAATCTGATGAAATTTGAAGTGAATATAAGTCTTCAGAAAATCTGATAACATTTGAAGTGAATATAAGTCTTCAGAAAATCTGATGAATTTTGAAGTGAACATAAGTCTTTAGAAAATCGGATCAAATTTGAAGTGAATATAAGTTTTCAGAAAATCTGATGAAATTTGTAGTGAATATAAGTCTCCAGAAAATCTGATGAAATTTGAAGTGAATATAAGTCTTCTAAAATGATGAAATTTGAAGTGAATACAAGTCTTCAGAAAATCTGTTAAAATTGAAGTGAATACAAGTCTTCAGAAAATCTGATGAAATTTGAAGTGAATATAAGTCTTCAGAAAATCTGATGAAAATTGAATTGAATATAAGTCTTCAAAAAATTAGATGAAATATGAAGTGAATATAAGTCTTCAGAAAATCTTGTTAAAATTGAAGTGAATACAAGTCTTCAGAAAATCTGATGAAATTTGAAGTGAAAATAAGTCTTCAGAAAATCTGGAGAAATTTGAAGTGATTATAAGTATTCAGAAAATTAGATGAAATTTGAAGTGAATACAAGTCTTCAGAAAATCTGGTTAAAATTGAAGTGAATACAAGTCTTCAGAAAATCTGATGAAATTTGAAGTGAATATAAGTCTTCAGAAAATCTGATGAAAATTGAATTGAATATAAGTCTTCAAAAAATTAGATGAAATATGAAGTGAATATAAGTCTTCAGAAAATCTGGTTAAAATTGAAGTGAATACAAGTCTTCAGAAAATCTGATGAAATTTGAAGTGAATATAAGTCTTCAGAAAATCTGGAGAAATTTGAAGTGATTATAAGTCTTCAGAAAATTAGATGAAATTTGAAGTGAATACAAGTCTTCAGAAAATCTGGTTAAAATGGAAGTGAATACAAGTCTTCAGAAAATCTGATGAAATTTGAAGAGAATATAAGTCTTCAGAAAATCTGATGAAATTTGAAGTGAATATAAGTCTTCAGAAAATCTGGTGAAATTTGAAGTGAATATAAGACTTCAGAAAATTAGATGAAATTTGAAGTGAATATAAGTCTAAAGAAAATCTGATGAAGTTTGAAGTGAATATAAGTCTTCAGAAAATCTAATGAAATTTGAAGTGAACATAAGTCTTCAGAAAATCTGATCAAATTTGAAGTGAATATCAGTCTCATAAAATCGGATGAAATTTGTAGTGAATATAAGTCTCGTAAAACGGTGAAACTTGAAGTGAATATAAGTCTTCAAAAAATTAGATGAAATTTGAAGTGAATATAAGTCTTCAGAAAATCTGGTTAAAATTGAAGTGAATACAAGTCTTTAGAAAATCTGATGAAATTTGAAGTGAATATAACTCTTCAGAAAATCTTTGAAGTGAAAATAAGTCTGCAGAAAATATGGTGAAATTTGAAGTGATTATAAGTCTTCAAAAAATTATATGAAATTTGAAGTGAATATAAGTCTTCAGAAAGTCTGGTTAAAATTAAGTTAATATAAGTCTTCAGAAAATCTGGAGAAATTTGAAGTGATTATAAGTATTCAGAAAATTAGATGAAATTTGAACTGAATACAAGTCTGCAGAAAATCTGGTTAAAATTGAGGTGAATACAAGTCTTCAGAAAATCTGATGAAATTTGAAGTGAATATAAGTCTTCAGAAAATCTGATGAAAATTGAATTGAATATAAGTCTTCAAAAAATTAGATGAAATATGAAGTGAATATAAGTCTTCCGAAAATCTGGTTAAAATTGAAGTGAATACAAGTCTTCAGAAAATCTGATAAATTTGAAGTGAAAATAAGTCTTCAGAAAATCTGGAGAAATTTGAAGTGATTATAAGTCTTCAGAAAATTAGATGAAATTTGAAGTGAATACAAGTCTTTAGGAAATCTGGTAAAAATTGAAGTGAATACAAGTCTTCAGAAAATCTGATGAAATTTGAAGTGAATATAAGTCTTCAGAAAATCTGGAGAAATTTGAAGTGATTATAAGTCTTCAGAAAATTAGATGAAATTTGAAGTGAATACAAGTCTTCAGAAAATCTTGTTAAAATGGAAGTGAATACAAGTCTTCAGAAAATCTGATGAAATTTGAAGTGAATATAAGTCTTAAGAAAATCTGATGAAATTTGAAGTGAATATAAGTCTTCAGAAAATCTGGTGAAATTTGAAGTTAATAAAAGTCTTCAGAAAATCTGATGAAATTTGAAGTAAATATAAGTCTTCAGAAAATCTGGTTAAAATTTAAGTGAACACAAGTGTTAACAAAATCTGATGAAATTTGAAGTGAATATAAGTCTTCAGAAAATCTAATGAAATTTGAAGTAAATATAAGTCTTCAGAAAATCTGATGAAATTTGAAGTGAACATAAGTCTTCAGAAAATCTGATCAAATTTGAAGTGAATATAAGTCTTCAGAAAATCTGATGAAATTAGAAGTGAATATAAGTCTTCAGAAAATCTGGTGAAACTTGAAGTGAATTAAGTCTTCAAAAAATTAGATGAAATATGAAGTGAATATAAGTCTTCAGAAAACCTGTGTAAAATTGAAGTGAATACAAGTCTTCAGAAAATCTGATGAAATTTGAAGTGAATATAAGTCTTCAGAAAATCTGATGAAAATTGAATTGAATATAAGTCTTAAAAAAATTAGATGAAATATGAAGTGAATATAAGTCTTCATAAAATCTGGTTAAAATTGAAGTGAATACAAGTCTTCAGAAAATCTGATGAAATTTGAAGTGAAAATAAATCTTCAGAAAATCTGGAGAAATTTGAAGTGATTATAAGTATTCAAAAAATTAGATGAAATTTGAAGTGAATACAAGTCTTCAAAAAACTGGTTAAAATTGAAGTGAATACAAGTCTTCAGAAAATCTGATGAAATTTGAAGTGAATATAAGTCTTCAGAAAATCTGATGAAAATTGAATTGAATATAAGTCTTCAAAAAATTAGATGAAATATGAAGTGAATATAAGTCTTTAGAAAATCTGGTTAAAATTGAAGTGAATACAAGTCTTCAGAAAATCTGATGAAATTTGAAGTGAATATAAGTCTTTAGAAAATATGGAGAAATTTGAAGTGATTATAAGTCATCAGAAAATAAGATGAAATTTGAAGTGAATATAAGTCTTAGAAAACTGTTAAAATGAAGTGAATATAAGTCTTCGTAAAATCATGAAATTTGAAGAGAATATAAGTCTTCGTAAAATCATGAAATTTGAAGTGAATATAAGTCTTCGTAAAACCGTGAAATTTGAAGTGAATATAAGTCTTCGAAAATTAGATGAAATTTGAATTGAATATAAGTCTAAAGAAAATCTGATGAAGTTTGAAGTGAATATAAGTCTTCAGAAAATCTAATGAAATTTGAATTGAACATAAGTCTTCAGAAAATCTGATCAAATTTGAAGTGAATATAAGTCTTCAGAAAATCTGATGAAATTTGTAGTGAATATAAGTCTTCAGAAAATCTGGTGAAACTTGAAGTGAATATAAGTCTTCAAAAAATTAGATGAAATTTGAAGTGAATATAAGTCTTCAGAAAATCTGGTTAAAATTGAAGTGAATACAAGTCTTTAGAAAATCTGATGAAATTTGAAGTGAATATAACTCTTCAGAAAATCTTTGAAGTGAAAATAAGTCTGCAGAAAATATGGTGAAATTTGAAGTGATTATAAGTCTTCAAAAAATTATATGAAATTTGAAGTGAATATAAGTCTTCAGAAAGTCTGGTTAAAATTAAGTTAATATAAGTCTTCAGAAAATCTGGTGAAATTGTAAGTGATTATAAGTATTCAGAAAATTAGATGAAATTTGAACTGAATACAAGTCTGCAGAAAATCTGGTTAAAATTGAGGTGAATACAAGTCTTCAAAAAATCTGATGAAATTTGAAGTGAATATAAGTCTTCAGAAAATCTGATGAAAATTGAATTGAATATAAGTCTTCAAAAAATTAGATGAAATATGAAGTGAATATAATAAGTCTTCCGAAAATCTGGTTAAAATTGAAGTGAATACAAGTCTTCAGAAAATCTGATAAATTTGAAATGACAATAAGTCTTGTGAAAATCTGGAGAAATTTCAAGTGATTATAAGTCTTCAGAAAATTAGATGAAATTTGAAGTGAATACAAGTCTTTAGAAAATCTGGTTAAAATTGAAGTGAATAAAGTCTCGAAAATCGATGAAATTTGAAGTGAATATAAGTCTTCGTAAAACTGAGAAATTGAAGTGATATAAGTCTTCAAAAATTAGATGAAATTTGAAGTGAATACAAGTCTTCAGAAAATCTTGTTAAAATGGAAGTGAATACAAGTCTTCAGAAAATCTGATGAAATTTGAAGTGAATATAAGTCTTAAGAAAATCTGATGAAATTTGAAGTGAATATAAGTCTCGAAAATCGTGAAATTTGAACTTAATAAAAGTCTTCGTAAAACTGATGAAATTTGTGAATATAAGTTTTCGTAAAACTGTTAAAATTTAAGTGAATATAAGTCTTAACAAAATCATGAAATTTAAGTGAATATAAGTCTCGTAAAATCTAATGAAATTTGAAGTGAATATAAGTCTTTAAAACTGATGAAATTTGAAGTGAATATATTTCTTCGTAAAACTGATGAAATTTGAAGTGAATATAAGTCTTCGTAAAATGATGAAATTAGAAGTGAATATAAGTCTTCGTAAAACTGTGAAACTTGAAGTGAATATAAGTCTTCAAAAATTAGATGAAATATGAAGTGAATATAAGTCTCGTAAAACTGTAAAATTGAAGTGAATACAAGTCTTCAGAAAATCTGATGAAATTTGAAGTGAATATAAGTCTTCAGAAAATCTGATGAAAATGTAATTGAATATAAGTCTTAAAAAATTAGATGAAATATGAAGTGAATATAAGTCTTCAGAAAATCTGGTTAAAATTGAAGTGAATACAAGTCTTCAGAAAATCTGATGAAATTTGAAGTGAAAATAAATCTTCAGAAAATCGGGAGAAATTTGAAGTGATTATAAGTATTCAGAAAATTAGATGAAATTTGAAGTGAATACAAGTCTTCAAAAATCTGGTTAAAATTGAAGTGAATACAAGTCTTTAGAAAATCTGATGAAATTTGAAATGAATATAAGTCTTCAGAAAATATGATGAAAATTGAATTGAATATAAGTCTTCAAAAAATTAGATGAAATATTAAGTGAATACAAGTCTTCAAAAATCGTTAAAATTGAAGTGAATATAAGTCTTCGTAAAATCATGAAATTTGAATGAATATAAGTCTTCGTAAAATCATGAAAATTGAAGTGAATATAAGTCTTCAAAAATTAGATGAAATATTGTGAATATAAGTCTCGTAAAACTGTGAAAATTGAAGTGAATATAAGTCTTTAGAAAACTGATGAAATTGAAGTGAATATAAGTCTTCTAAAATGTAGAGAAATTTGAATTGAATATAAGTCTCAAAATTAGATGAAATTTGAAGTGAATATAAGTCTTTAAAATCGTTAAAATTGAAGTGAATATAGTCTTCAAAATATGATGAAATTTGAAGTGAATATAAGTCTTCGTAAAATCGGTGAAATTTGAAGTGAATATAAGTCTTTAAAATTAGATGAAATTGAAGTGAATATAAGTCTTCGTAAAACTGATGAAATTTAAAAGAATATAAGTCTTCGTAAAATGTGATCAAATTTGAAGTGAATATAAGTCTTCGAAAATGATGAAATTTGAAGTGAATATAAGTCTTCTAAAATCCGTGAAACATGAATTGAATATAAGTCTTCAAAAATTAGATGAAATTTGAAGTGAATATAATTCGTAAAATATGATGAAATAGTGAATATAAGTCTTCGTAAAATCTGATTAATATTGAAGTGAATATAAGTCTTCGTAAAATCTTATGAAATTGAAGTGAATATAAGTCTCGTAAAATTAGATGAAATTGAAGTGAATATAAGTCTTCAAAAATTAGATGAAATATGAAGTGAATATAAGTCTCTAAAATGTTAAAATTGAAGTGAATATAAGTCTTAGAAAATGATGAAATTTGAAGTGAATATAAGTCTTCGTAAAACTGGAGAAATTTGAAGTGAATATAAGTCTTCTAAAATTAGATGAAATTTGAATGAATATAAGTCTTCGTAAAAACCGTTAAAATTGAAGTGAATAAGTCTCTAAAACTGATGAAATTTGAAGTGAATATAAGTCTTCGAAAACTGATGAAAATTGAAGTGAATATAAGTCTTCAAAAATTAGATGAAATAAAGTGAATATATAAGTCTCCGAAAATCTGTTAAAATTGAAGTGAATATAAGTCTTTAAAATGATGAAATTTGAAGTGAATATAAGTCTTCGTAAAATCTGAGAAATTTGAAGTGAATATAAGTCTTCGAAAATTAGATGAAATTTGAAGTGAATATAAGTCTTTAGAAAATCCGTTAAAATTGAAGTGAATATAAGTCTTCGTAAAATGATGAAATTTGAAGTGAATATAAGTCTTCGTAAAACTGAGAAATTGAAGTGAATATAAGTCTTCGTAAAATTAGATGAAATTTGAAGTGAATATAAGTCTTCGTAAAATCTTGTTAAAATGAAGTGAATATAAGTCTTCGTAAAACTGATGAAATTTGAAGTGAATATAAGTCTTAAGAAAACTGATAAATTTGAAGTGAATATAAGTCTTCGTAAAACTGTGAAATTTGAAGTGAATATAAGTCTTCGTAAAACTGATGAAATTTGAAGTGAATATAAGTCTCGTAAAATGTTAAAATTTAAGTGAATATAAGAAAAATCATGAAATTGAAGTGAATATAAGTCTTCGTAAATGTAATGAAATTTGAAGTGAATATAAGTCTTCGTAAAATCATGAAATTTGAAGTGAATATAAGTCTCGTAAAATGATGAAATTTGAAGTGAATATAAGTCTTCGTAAATCATGAAATTGAAGTGAATATAAGTCTTCAAAAATTAGATGAAATGAAGTGAATATGTCTTCGTAAAATATGTGTAAAATTAAGTGAATATAAGTCTTCGTAAAATCATGAAATTTGAAGTGAATATAAGTCTCGTAAAATCAATGAAAATTGAAGTGAATATAAGTCTTAAAAATTAGATGAAATATGAAGTGAATATAAGTCTTCGAAAACTGTTAAATTGAAGTGAATATAAGTCTTCAAAAACTGATGAAATTTGAAGTGAATATAAATCTTCGTAAAATCTGAGAAATTTGAAGTGAATATAAGTCTTGAAAAATTAGATGAAATTTGAAGTGAATATAAGTCTTCAAAAATGTTAAAATGAAGTGAATATAAGTCTTCGTAAAATGATGAAATTTGAAATGAATATAAGTCTTCGTAAAATGATGAAAATTGAAGTGAATATAAGTCTTCAAAAATTAGATGAAATTTGAAGTGAATATAAGTCTTCAAAACTGTGAAAATGAAGTGAATATAAGTCTTAGAAAATCTGATGAAATTTGAAGTGAATATAAGTTCGTAAAATCCGTTAAAATGAAGTGAATATAAGTCTTCGAAAATATAATGAAATTTGAAGTGAATATAAGTTCTAAAATCTGTGAAATTTTAAGTGAATATAAGTCTTTAGAAAATTAGATGAAATTTGAAGTGAATATAAGTCTTCAAAAATCGATGAAATTGAAGTGAATATAAGTCTCGTAAAATATGATGAAATTTAAGGAATATAAGTCTTCGTAAAATGTGATGAAATTTGAAGTGAATATAAGTCTTCGAAAATCTGATGAAATTTGAAGTGAATATAAGTCTCGTAAAACTGTGAAACATGAATGAATATAAGTCTTCAAAAATTAGATGAAATTTGAAGTGAATATAAGTCTTCGTAAAATCATGAAATATGAAGTGAATATAAATCTTCGAAAATCAATATTGAAGTGAATATAAGTCTTCGTAAAATCTTATGAAATTTGAAGTGAATATAAGTCTTTAAAATTTGATGAAAATTGAAGTGAATATAAGTCTTCAAAAATTAGATGAAATATGAAGTGAATATAAGTCTTCGAAAATAAAAATTGAAGTGAATATAAGTCTTAGAAAACTGATGAAATTGAAGTGAATATAAGTCTCGTAAAACTGAGAAATTTGAAGTGAATATAAGTCTTCGTAAAATTAGATGAAATTGAAGTGAATATAAGTCTCGTAAAATCGTTAAAATGAAGTGAATATAAGTCTTCAAAAATGATGAAATTTGAAGTGAATATAAGTCTTCAGAAAATCTGATGAAAATTGAGTGAATATAAGTCTTCAAAAAATTAGATGAAATATGAAGTGAATATAAGTCTTCAGAAAATCTGGTTAAAATTGAAGTGAATACAAGTCTTCGTAAAATGATGAAATTGAAGTGAATATAAGTCTCGTAAAATCTAATGAAATTTGAAGTGAATATAAGTCTTCGTAAAATCTTATGAAATTTGAAGTGAATATAAGTCTTCGTAAAATGATGAAATTTGAAGTGAATATAAGTCTTCGTAAAACTGTGAAATTGAAGTGAATATAAGTCTTCAAAAATTAGATGAAATTTGAAGTGAATATAAGTCTCGAAAACTGTTAAAATTGAAGTGAATATAAGTCTTTAGAAAATCATGAAATTTGAAGTGAATATAAGTCTAAAATTTTGAAAAATAAGTCCAGAAAATATGGTGAAATTTGAAGTGAATATAAGTCTTCAAAAATATATGAAATTTGAAGTGAATATAAGTCTTCGTAAAATCCGTGAAAATTGTGAATATAAGTCTTCGTAAAACTGATGAAATTTGAAGTGAATATAAGTCTCGTAAAATCGATGAAATTTGAAGTGAATATAAGTCCGTAAAAACTGTAAAATTGAAGTGAATATAAGTCTTCGTAAAACTGAAAATTGAAGTGAATATAAGTCTTCTAAAACTGATGAAAATTGAAGTGAATATAAGTCTTCAAAAATTAGATGAAATTTGAAGTGAATATAAGTCTCGTAAAATCTTGTGAAATTGAAGTGAATATAAGTCTCGTAAAACTGATGAAATTTGAAGTGAATATAAGTCTTAAGAAAATCATGAAATTTGAAGTGAATATAAGTCTTCGTAAAACTGGTGAAATTTGAAGTGAATATAAGTCTTCGTAAAATCATGAAATTTGAAGTGAATATAAGTCTTCGTAAAATCGTTAAAATTTAGTGAATATAAGTCTTAAAAAATCATGAAATTGAAGTGAATATAAGTCTTCGTAAAATCATGAAATTTGAAGTGAATATAAGTCTTCTAAAATCTGATGAAATTTGAAGTGAATATAAGTCTCGTAAAATCATGAAATTGAAGTGAATATAAGTCTCGTAAAATCTAGTGAAACTTGAAGTGAATATAAGTCTTCGTAAAATTAGATGAAATATGAAGTGAATATAAGTCTTAGAAAATCTGTAAAATTTAAGTGAATATAAGTCTTCGTAAAATCATGAAATTTGAAGTGAATATAAGTCTTCGTAAAATCATGAAAATTGAAGTGAATATAAGTCTTAAAAAATTAGATGAAAATGAAGTGAATATAAGTCTTCGAAAAACTGTTAAAATTGAAGTGAATATAAGTCTCGTAAAACTGATGAAATTTGAAGTGAATATAAGTCTCGAAAACTGGAGAAATTGAAGTGAATATAAGTCTTCAAAAATTAGATGAAATTTGAAGTGAATATAAGTCTTCAAAAACTGGTTAAAATGAAGTGAATATAAGTCTCGTAAAATCTGATGAAATTTGAAGTGAATATAAGTCTTCGTAAAATCGATGAAAATTGAAGTGAATATAAGTCTTCATAAAATTAGATGAAATTGAAGTGAATATAAGTCTCGTAAAATCGTTAAAATTGAAGTGAATATAAGTCTTAGAAAATCAATGAAATTGAAGTGAATATAAGTCTTCGTAAAATATGGAGAAATTTGAAGTGAATATAAGTCTTCGTAAAATTAGATGAAATTTGAAGTGAATATAAGTCTTCGTAAAATCTGTGAAAATGAAGTGAATATAAGTCTTCAAAAAATATGATGAAATTTGAAGTGAATATAAGTCTTCGTAAAACTGAAATTTGAAGTGAATATAAGTCTTAAAATTAGATGAAATTGAAGTGAATATAAGTCTTCGTAAAATCTGATGAAATTTGAAGTGAATATAAGTCTTCTAAAATGATGAAATTTAAGTGAACTAAGTCTCAAAATGTGATGAAATTTGAAGTGAATATAAGTCTTCGAAAATCATGAAATTTGAAGTGAATATAAGTCTTCGTAAAACGTGAAACATGAATGAATATAAGTCTTCAAAAATTAGATGAAATTTGAAGTGAATATAATCATAAAATTAGATGAAATATGAAGTGAATATAAGTCTTAAGAAAATCATGAAATTGAAGTGAATATAAGTCTTAGAAAATCATGAAATTGAAGTGAATATAAGTCTTCTAAAATCTTGAGAAATTTGAGTGAATATAAGTCTTCGTAAAATTAGATGAAATTTGAAGTGAATATAAGTCTTCGTAAAATGTTAAAATTGAAGTGAATATAAGTCTTCTAAAATCTGATGAAATTTGAAGTGAATATAAGTCTCTAAAATGATGAAAATTGAAGTGAATATAAGTCTTCATAAAATTAGATGAAATTGAAGTGAATATAAGTCTCTAAAACTGTTAAAATTGAAGTGAATATAAGTCTTAGAAAATCTGATGAAATTTGAAGTGAATATAAGTCTTCGTAAAACTGAGAAATTTGAAGTGAATATAAGTCTTCGAAAATTAGATGAAATTTGAAGTGAATATAAGTCTTCGTAAAATCATGAAATTGAAGTGAATATAAGTCTTCGTAAAACTGATGAAATTGAAGTGAATATAAGTCTTCGTAAAATGATGAAATTTGAAGTGAATATAAGTCTTCGTAAAATCGTGAAATTGAAGTGAATATAAGTCTTTAAAACTGATGAAATTTGAAGTGAATATAAGTCTCGTAAACTGATAAAATTTATGAATATAAGTCTTAAAATCGATGAAATTTGAAGTGAATATAAGTCTTCGTAAATCTGTGAAACTTGAAGTGAATATAAGTCTTCAAAAATTAGATGAAATTTGAAGTGAATATAAGTCTTAGAAAATTTGTGAAAATTGAAGTGAATATAAGTCTCGTAAAACTGATGAAATTGAAGTGAATATAAGTCTCAAAATCGTGAAAATTGAATGAATATAAGTCTTCGTAAAATCAGTTAAAATGAAGTGAATATAAGTCTCTAAAATATGAAATTTGAATGAATATAAGTCTCTAAAAATGAAATTTGAATGAATATAAGTCTCGTAAAATGATGAAATTTGAAGTGAATATAAGTCTTCGTAAAATATGATGAAATTTGAAGTGAATATAAGTCTCGTAAAACTGTGAAATTTGAAGTGAATATAAGTCTTCAAAATTAGATGAAATTTGAAGTGAATATAAGTCTTCTAAAACTGTGAAAATTGAAGTGAATATAAGTCTTCTAAAATCATGAAATTTGAAGTGAATATAAGTCTTTAGAAAATCAATGAAATTGAATGAATATAAGTCTTCAAAAATAAGATGAAATTTGAAGTGAATATAAGTCTTCGTAAAACTGTTAAAATTGAAGTGAATATAAGTCTAGAAAACTGATGAAATTTGAAGTGAATATAAGTCTTCGTAAAATATGGAGAAAATTGAATGAATATAAGTCTCGTAAAATTAGATGAAATTGAAGTGAATATAAGTCTCGTAAAACTGTTAAAATGGAATGAATACAAGTCTTCGTAAAATATGATGAAATTGAAGTGAATATAAGTCTTCGTAAAATCGATGAAATTTGAAGTGAATATAAGTCTTCGTAAAACTGATGAAATTGAAGTGAATATAAGTCTTCGTAAAATCTGTGAAATTGAAGTGAATATAAGTCTTCAAAAATTAGATGAAATTGAAGTGAATATAAGTCTCGTAAAACTGTGAAATTGAAGTGAATATAAGTCTTCGTAAAATGATGAAATTTGAAGTGAATATAAGTCTTCAAAACTGAGAAATTTGAAGTGAATATAAGTCTTCGTAAAATTAGATGAAATTTGAAGTGAATATAAGTCTTCGTAAAAATCAGAAATTGAAGTGAATATAAGTCTTCAAAATTTGATGAAATTTGAAGTGAATATAAGTCTCGTAAAACTGATGAAAATTGAATTGAATATAAGTCTTCAAAAATTAGATGAAATTTGAAGTGAATATAAGTCTTCTAAAATCTTGTTAAAATTGAAGTGAATATAAGTCTTCGTAAAACTGATGAAATTGAAGTGAATATAGTCTCGTAAAATCATGAAATTTGAAGTGAATATAAGTCTTCGTAAAATTAGATGAAATTTGAAGTGAATATAAGTCTTCGAAAATTTGATGAAATTTGAAGTGAATATAAGTCTTCGAAACTGATGAAATTTGAAGTGAATATAAGTCTTCGTAAAATCCATGAAATTTGAAGTGAATATAAGTCTCGTAAAATCTGTGAAATTGAAGTGAATATAAGTCTCTAAAATCATGAAATTGAAGTGAATATAAGTCTTCGTAAAACTGTTAAAATTTAAGTGAATATAAGTCTTATAAATCATGAAATTTGAAGTGAATATAAGTCTTCGTAAACTGTGAAACTTGAAGTGAATATAAGTCTTCAAAAATTAGATGAAATTTGGTGAATATAAGTCTTCGTAAAATTTGTAAAATGAAGTGAATATAAGTCTCGTAAAATCATGAAATTGAAGTGAATATAAGTCTTCGTAAACTGATAAAATTGAAGTGAATATAAGTCTTAAGAAAACTGATAAATTGAAGTGAATATAAGTCTTCGTAAAACTGATGAAATTTGTAGATATAAGTCTTAAAAATCATGAAATTTGAATGAATATAAGTCTTCGTAAAATCATGAAATTTGAAGTGAATATAAGTCTTCGTAAAATATGATGAAATTTGAAGTGAATATAAGTCTTCGTAAAATCGTGAAATTTGAAGTGAATATAAGTCTTCTAAAACTGTTAAAATTGAAGTGAATATAAGTCTCTCAAAACTGATGAAATTGAAGTGAATATAAGTCTTTAAAATCATGAAATTTGAAGTGAATATAAGTTCGTAAAACTGATGAAATTGAAGTGAATATAAGTCTTCAAAAATTTGAAATTTGAAGTGAATATAAGTCTTCAAAAATTAGATGAAATTTGAAGTGAATATAAGTTTTCGTAAAACTGTTAAAATTTAAGTGAATATAAGTCTTAGAAAATAAGTCTTAGAAAATCGATGAAACTGAAGGAATATAAGTCTTCAAAAATTAGATGAAATTTGAAGTGAATATAAGTCTTTAGAAAATCCGTTAAAATAAGTGAATATAAGTCTTCGTAAAACTGATGAAATTAAGTGAATATAAGTCTTCGTAAAACTGTGAAATTTGAAGTGAATAAAAGTTCTAAAATGATGAAATTTGAAGTGAATATAAGTCTTCTAAAATCTAGGTAAAATTTAAGTGAATGTTAAAAACTGATGAAATTTGAAGTGAATATAAGTCTTCGTAAAACTGATGAAATTGAAGTGAATATAAGTCTCGTAAAATCGATGAAATTTGAAGTGAATATAAGTCTTCGTAAAATGATGAAATTTGAAGTGAATATAAGTCTTTAAAACTGATGAAATTTGAAGTGAATATAAGTCTTCGTAAAATCGTGAAACTCAAGTGAATATAAGTCTTCAAAAATTAGATGAAATATGAAGTGAATATAAGTCTTCGTAAAACTCTAAAATTGAAGTGAATATAAGTCTTCGTAAAATTTGATGAAATTTGAAGTGAATATAAGTTCGTAAAACTCGTAAAATTGAAATGAATATAAGTCTTTAAAATCAAATGAAAAAGAATATAAGTCTTCGTAAAACTGCTGAAAAATGAGATATAAGTCTTCAAAACTGATGAAATTTGAATGAATATAAGTCTTCGTAAAACTGTTAAAATTGAAGTGAATATAAGTCTTCGTAAAACTGATGAAATTGAAGTGAATATAAGTCTTCGAAAACTGATGAAAATTGAAGTGAATATAAGTCTTCAAAAATTAGATGAAATATGAAGTGAATATAAGTCTTCGTAAAATCTGATAAAATTGAAGTGAATACAAGTCTTTAGAAAATCATGAAATTTGGTGAATATAAGTCTTCAAAAATATGGAGAAAATTGAATGAATATAAGTCTCGTAAAATTAGATGAAATTTGAAGTGAATATAAGTCTTCGTAAAACTGTTAAAATTGAATGAATATAAGTCTCGTAAAATATGATGAAATTTGAAGTGAATATAAGTCTCGTAAAATCGATGAAATTTGAAGTGAATATAAGTCTTCGTAAAATTAGATGAAATTTGTGAATATAAGTCTCGTAAAAACTGATGAAATTGAATATAAGTGTCGTAAAATGATGAAATTTGAAGTGAATATAAGTCTTTAAAATGTAATGAAATTAAGTGAATATAAGTCTCGAAAATGATGAAATTTGAAGTGAATATAAGTCTTCGTAAAACTGTGAAAATTGAAGTGAATATAAGTCTCAAAAAATTAGATGAAATTGCTGAATATAAGTCTTCGTAAAACTGGATGAAATTGAAGTGAATATAAGTCTCGTAAAACCGGTTAAATGAAGTGAATATAAGTCTCGTAAAATCTTATGAAATTTGAAGTGAATATAAGTCTTAAAATTTGATGAAAATTGAATGAATATAAGTCTCAAAAATTAGATGAAATTAAGTGAATATAAGCCTCGTAAAATCAAGTTAAAATTGAATAATATGTCTTAGAAAACTGATGAAATTTGAAGTGAATATAAGTCTTCGTAAAAACTGAGAAATTGAAGTGAATATAAGTCTTCGTAAAATTAGATGAAATTGAATGAATATAAGTCTTCGTAAAATCGTTAAAATTGAAGTGAATACAAGTCTCGTAAAACTGATGAAATTTGAAGTGAATATAAGTCTTCGTAAAACTGATGAAAATTGAAGTGAATATAAGTCTCAAAAATTAGATGAAATTTGAAGTGAATATAAGTCTTCGTAAAAATCAAGTTAAAATTGAAGGTATAAGTTTCTTAAAATCGATGAAATTTAAGTGAATATAGTCTTAAAACGAGAAATTAAGTGAATATAAGTCTTTAAAATTAGATGAAATTTGAAGTGAATATAAGTCTTTAAAACCGTTAAAATTGAAGTGAATATAAGTCTCGTAAAATCATGAAATTTGAAGTGAATATAAGTCTTCGTAAAACTGATGAAATTTGAAGTGAATATAAGTCTCAAAAATCCGTGAAATTTGAAGTGAATATAAGTCTTCAAAAATCATGAAATTTGAAATAAGTTTCAATTGTGAAATTTAGTGAATATAAGTCTTAAAAATCATGAAATTTGAAGTGAATATAAGTCTTCGAAACTGTGAAATGAAGTGAATATAAGTCTTCAAAAAATTAGATGAAATTTGGTGAATATAAGTCTTCGTAAAATTTGTAAATTGAAGTGAATATAAGTCTCGTAAAATCATGAAATTTGAAGTGAATATAAGTCTCGTAAAACTGTGAAAATTGAATGAATATAAGTCTTCGTAAAAACTGATAAAATGTGAATATAAGTCTTCGTAAAACTGCTTAAAATTGAGTGAATATAAGTCTCAAAACTGATGAAATTTGAATGAATATAAGTCTTCGTAAAATCCATGAAATTTGAAGTGAATATAAGTCTTCGTAAAATATGATGAAATTTGAAGTGAATATAAGTCTTCGTAAAACTGTGAAATTTGAAGTGAATATAAGTCTCTAAAATTAGATGAAATTTGAAGTGAATATAAGTCTCTAAATCGTTAAAATTGAAGAATATAAGTCTTCGAAAATCATGAAATTTGAAGTGAATATAAGTCGTAAAACTGATGAAAATTGAAGTGAATATAAGTCTTCAAAAATTAGATGAATTATGAAGTGAATATAATCTTCTAAAATCGTGAAATTGAAGTGAATATAAGTCTTAGAAAACTGATGAAATTTGAAGTGAATATAAGTCTTAGAAAATATGAGAAAATTGAATGAATATAAGTCTCGTAAAATTAGATGAAATTAAGAATATAAGTTCGTAAAACTGTAAAATTGAAGTGAATATAAGTCTTCGTAAATATGATGAAATTTGAAGTGAATATAAGTCTCGTAAAATCATGAAATTTGAAGTGAATATAAGTCTCGTAAAACTGAATGAAATTGAAGTGAATATAAGTCTTCGTAAAACTGTGAAATGAAGTGAATATAAGTCTTTAAAAATCGGAAATTGAAGTGAATAAGTCTCTCGTAAAATCAATGAAATTGAAGTGAATATAAGTCTTCGTAAAATCATGAAAATTGAAGTGAATATAAGTCTTAAAATTAGATGAAATTTGAAGTGAATATAAGTCTTCGTAAAATAAGTGAAATTGAAGTGAATAAGTCTAGAAAACTGATGAAATTTGAAGTGAATATAAGTCTTCGTAAAATATGAAATTTGAATGAATATAAGTCTTCGTAAAATTAGATGAAATTGAAGTGAATATAAGTCTTCTAAAATCGTAAAATTGAATGAATATAAGTCTTCGTAAAATATGATGAAATTTGAAGTGAATATAAGTCTTCGTAAAACTGTGAAATTTGAAGTGAATATAAGTCTTCGTAAAATTAGATGAAATTTGAAGTGAATATAAGTCTCGTAAAAATCATGAAATTTGAAGTGAATATAAGTCTCGTAAAAACTGATGAAATTTGAAGTGAATATAAGTCTTAAATGCGATGAAATTGAAGTAATATAAGTCTTCGTAAAATCTATGAAATTTGAAGTGAATATAAGTCTTCGTAAAACTGTGAAACTTGAAGTGAATATAAGTCTTCAAAAATTAGATGAAATTTAGTGAATATAAGTCTCGTAAAAACTGATGAAATATGGTGAATATAAGTCTTCGTAAAATCTGTGAAAATGAAGTGAATATAAGTCTTCAAAAATCTTATGAAATTGAAGTGAATATAAGTTCTAAAATTTGATGAAAATTGAAGTGAATATAAGTCTTCAAAAATTAGATGAAATTGAAGTGAATATAAGTCTTCGTAAAATCAAGAAATTGAAGTGAATATAAGTCTTAGAAATCTGATGAAATTTGAAGTGAATATAAGTCTTAAGAAAACTGAGAAATTAAGTGAATATAAGTCTTCGTAAAATTAGATGAAATTGAAGTGAATATAAGTTCGTAAATCTAAGTTAAAATTGAAGTGAATATAAGTCTTCCGAAAATTTGATGAAATTGAAGTGAATATAAGTCTTCGTAAAATCATGAAAATTGAAGTGAATATAAGTCTTCAAAAATTAGATGAAATTTGAAGTGAATATAAGTCTTCGTAAAATCTAAAATTGAAGTGAATATAAGTCTTCGTAAAACTGATGAAATTTGAAGTGAATATAAGTCTTCTAAAATTTGAGAAATTTGAAGTGAATATAAGTCTTCGTAAAATTAGATGAAATTGAAGTGAATATAAGTCTTCGTAAAATTTGGTGAAATTGAAGTGAATATAAGTCTCGTAAAACTGATGAAATTTGAAGTGAATATAAGTCTCGTAAAATCCGATGAAATTTGAAGTGAATATAAGTCTCGTAAAAACGTGAAATTGAAGTGAATATAAGTCTCTAAAATCATGAAATTTGAAGTGAATATAAGTCTTCGTAAAATCGTGAAATTTAATGAATATAAGTGTTAATAAAACTGATGAATTTGAATGAATATAAGTCTTCGTAAAACCGTGAAATGAAGTGAATATAAGTCTTCAAAAATTAGATGAAATGGTGAATATAAGTCTTCGTAAATTTGTAAAATGTTGAATATAAGTCCGTAAAATCAGATGAAATTTGAAGTGAATATAAGTCTCGTAAAATCTGTTAAAATTGAATTGAATATAAGTCTTAAGAAAACGAAAATGAAGTGAAATAAGTCTTCGTAAAATCATAAAATTGAAGTGAATATAAGTCTCGTAAAACTGATGATTTGAATGAATATAAATCTCGTAAAACTGATGAAATTAAGTGAATATAGTCTCGTAAAATATGATGAAATCTAGTGAATATAAGTCGTAAAATCAGTGAAATTTGAAGAATATAAGTCTCGTAAAAATCGTGAAAATTGGGTGAATATAAGTCTAAAATTGATGAAATTTGAAGTGAATATAAGTCTTAGAAAATGGGAAAATTGAAGTGAATATAAGTCTTCGTAAACTGATGAAATTTGAAGTGAATATAAGTCTCAAAAATTTGGTGAAACTTGAAGTGAATATAAGTCTTCAAAAATTAGATGAAAGTGAATATAAGTTTAGAAAACCGTTAAAATTTAAGTCAACACAAGTCTTAGAAAATAAGTCTTGAAAATCTGATGAAACTTGAAGTGAATATAAGTCTCGAAAATTAGATGAAAATTGAAGTGAATATAAGTCTTAGAAAATCCGGGTTAAAATATAAGTCTCGTAAAACTGGAGAAAATTCAAGTGAATATAACTCGAAAACTGATGAAATTGAAGTGAATATAAGTTCGTAAAACTGGCTGAAATTTGGCAATATGTCTTCTAAAATCTAGGTAAAATTTAAGTGAATATGTCTTTAAAAAATCATGAAATTCGCTGAATATAAGTTTCGTAAAATCAAAACTTGAAGTGAATATGTCTCTTGTAAAATCAATGAAATTTGAAGTGAATATAAGTCTCGTAAAATCCGATGAAATTTGAAGTGAATATAAGTCTCGTAAAACTGATGAAATTTGGTGAATATAAGTCTCGAAAATCTGTGAAATTGAAGGAATATAAGTCTTCAAAAAATTAGATGAAATATAAAGAATATAAGTCTCGTAAAACTGTAAGATGAATGAATATAAGTCTCGTAAAATTTGATGAAATTTTATGAATATGTTCGTAAAATCTCGAAAATTGAAGTGAATATAAGTCTTCGTAAAATCAGTGAAAATGAAGTGAATATAAGTCTTCGTAAAACTGTTTTAAAATTGAAGATATAAGTCTTCAAAATGATGAAATTTGAATTGATATAAGTCTTCGTAACTGATGAAATTAAGTCATATAACCTTCAAATATGATGAAATTTGAAGTGAATATGTCTTTAAAATCCTGTGAAATTAAGGAATATAAGATCAGAAATTAGATGAAATTCGAAGTGAATATAAGTCTCAAAAATCAGTTAAAATTGTGAATATAAGTCTTCTAAAAATCATGAAATTTGAAGTGAATATAACCTCGTAAAATCATGAAAATTGAATTGAATATAAGTCTTCAAAAAATTAGATGAAATAAGGTGAATATAAGTCTTCGTAAAATCAGTTAAAATTGTTGAATATAAGTCTAGAAAATCGATGAAATTGAAGTGAATATAAGTCTCGTAAAATATGGAGAAAATTGAATGAATATAAGTCTCTAAAATTAGATGAAATTTAAGTGAATATAAGTTCGTAAACTGCTGAAATGGAAGTGAATATAAGTCGAATATATGATGAAATTTGAAGTGAATATAAGTCTCTTTAAAACTGATGAAATTTGAAGTGAATATAAGTCTTCGTAAAACTGAAGGAAAGAAGTGAATATAAGTCTTAAAAACTGGTGAAATTGAAGTGAATATAAGTCTTCAAAAATTGATGAAATTTGAAGTGAATATAAGTCTTAGAAATCTGAAATTGGTGAATATAAGTTTCTAAAATCAAGGAAATTTGATGAATTTCTTCTCTTATAAGTCTTCTAAAATCAGAAATTGAAGTGAATATAAGTCTCGAAAAACTGTGAAATTGGAAATATAAGTCTCTAAAACTCTTAAAACTTGAATGATATAAGTCTCGAAAATCATGAAATTTGAGGTGAATATAAGTCTCGTAAAATGATGAAATTTGAAGTGAATATAAGTCTTCGTAAAATGATGAAATTGAAGTGAATATAAGTCTTTGTAAAACTGCGAAATTTGAAGTGATATAAGTCTCGTAAAATCAAGTGAAAATTGGTGAATATAAGTCTTCAAAACTGATGAAATTTAAGTGAATATAAGTCTATAGAAAATATGAAATTGAAGTGAATATAAGTCTTCGTAAAATCAATGAAATTATGAATATAAGTCTTCAAAAATTTGTGTGAAACTTGAAGTGAATATAAGTCTTCAAAAATTAATGAAATTGAAGTGAATATAAGTTTAAAATCAAGTTAAAATTTAAGTCAACACAGTCTTAGAAAATAAGTCTTAGAAAATCGTGAATTATGAATATAAGTCTCAAAAATTAAATGAAATTTGAAGTGAATATAAGTCTTTAGAAAATCAGAAATTGGTGAATATAAGTCTCGTAAACTGATGAAATTAAGTGAATATAACTCTTCAAAATCAGAAATTGAAGTGAATATAAGTCTTCAAAATCATGAAATTGAAGTAAATATAAGTCTTCGTAAAACTGTAAAATTTATGAATACAAATGTTAAAAAACTGGATGAAATTTGAAGTGAATATAAGTCTCTAAAACTGATGAAATTTGAAGTAATATAAGTCTAAAAATCAAGAAATTGGCTTAATATAAGTCTTCGTAAAATCCACGAAAACTTGAAGTGAATATAAGTTTCGTAAAATCGAAATTGAAGTGAATATAAGTCTTCGAAAACTGTGAAACTAAGTGAATATGCTTCTTCAAAATTAGATGAAATGAAGTGAATATAAGTCTCGTAAAATCAAAATGAAGTGAATATAAGTCTTCGTAAAAATCATGAAATTTTATGAATATAAACTCTAAAATCCAGAAAATTGAAGTGAATATAAGTCTTCGTAACTGTGAAAATTGGGTGAATATAAGTCTTCATAAAATCTGTGAAAATTTGATTGAATATAAGTCTCTAAAAACTGATGAAATTGGAATCAGGATATAAAGTGTTCGTGAAATTTTGATAAATTTGAAGTCAATATAACTCTTCGTAAATATGATGAAATTTGAAGTGAATATAAGTCTTCGTAAAACTGATGAAATTTGAAGTGAATATAAGTCTTCGTAAAATTAGATGAAATTAATGAATATAAGTCTTTAGAAAATCCGTTAAAATTGAAGTGAATATAAGTCTTCTAAAATCAATGAAATTTGAAGTGAATATAAGTCTTAAGAAAATCAGAAATTAAGTAAATATAAGTCTTCGAAAATTTGATGAAATTGAAGGAATATGTTCTCGAAAACTGATCAAATTTGCTGAATATAAGTCTTCTAAAATCCGATGAAATTGAAGTGAATATAAGTCTCGTAAAATCCGTAAACCAAGAATATAAGTCTTCAAAAATTAGATGAAATTTGGCGAATATAACCCTTAGAAAACTGTAAAACCTGGCTTATTAAGTCTTCGTAAAAACTGAAAATTGAAGTGAATATAAGTCTCGTAAAACTGTTAAAAGGTGTGAAATAAGCTTAACAGAACTAGATGAAATTGAAGTGAATATAAGTCTCGTAAAATCTGGTGAAACTCGTGAATATAAGCTTCAAAAAAAAAAAAAAAAAAAAAAATTGATAAAATTGAAGGAATATAAACCGTAAAATTGAAATCGTGAATATAAGTCTTCGTAAAATATGATGAAATTTGAAGTGAATATAAGTCTTCGTAACCGTGAAATTAGTGAATATAATAAGTCTTCAAAATCTTGAAAATCATGAATATAAGTCTTCAAAACTGATGAAATTTGGTGAATATAAATCTTAGAAATCTGATGAAATTGGTGAATATAAGTCTCGTAAACTGATGAAATTTGAAGTGAATATAAGTCTTTAAAAATTTGGTGAAATTGAAGTGAATATAAGTCTTCAAAAATTAGATGAAATTGAAGTGAATATAAGTCTTTAAAACTGTTAAAATTTAAGTCAACACAAGTCTTCAAAAAATATGATGAAATTGAAGTGAATATAAGTCTCGTAAAACTGATAAAATTGAAGTGAATATAAGTCTTCGTAAAATTTGATGAAATTTGAAGTGAATATAAGTCTCAAAACTGATCAATTAAGTGAATATAAGTCCGTAAAATCATGAAATTAAGTGAATATAAGTCTTTAGAAAACTGTGAAACTGGTGAAGATAAGTCTTCAAAAATTTGATGAAATTCATGAATATAAGTCTTAGAAAACTGTTAAAATTGAAGTGAATATAAGTCTTGTAAAACTGATGAAATTTGAAGTGAATATAAGTCTTCTAAAAAAACTGTGAAATTTGAAGTGAATATAAGTCTTCGTAAAATCAAGGAAATTTAAGCAATATAAGTCTTCAAAACTGGGAAAATAGTGAACATAAGTCTTAAAAAACTGGATGAAATTGAAGTGAATATAAGTCTTCGTAAATCATTGAAATTCAAGAATATAAGTCTTTAGTAACTAATGAAATTTGAAGTGAATATAAGTCTTCGTAACCGATGAAATTTGAAGTGAATATAAGTTTGTAAAATCGATGAAATTTGAAGTGAATATAATTTAAAAACTGAAATTGGGAATATAAGTCTTCAAAAATTAGATGAAATTTGGTGAATATAAGTCTTCGTAAAACTCGGTGAAATTTGAAGTGAATATAAGTCTCTAAAATCAGGAAATTTGAAGTGAATATGTCTCGTAAAATCATGAAATTGAAGTGAATATAAGTCTTCAAAATCCGTAAAAATTTAAGTGAATATAAGTCTTCGTAAAACTGTGAAAATTGGTGAATAAGTCTCGTAAAACTGATGAAATGAATGAATATAAGTCTCGTAAAATACGATGTAAATTTGAATATAAGTCTCAAACTGATGAAATTTGAAGTGAATATAAGTCTTCAGAAAATATGATGAAAATTTAAGTGAATATAAGTCTTCAAATCCGTGAAATTGAAGTGAATATAGTCTCGTAAAATTTGATGAAATTTGAGTGAAAAGTCTCGTAAAAAATCAAGTTAAATCACGAATATAAGTCTTCTAAGCAACATGTAACTGAACGAAG